>JAOYSI010007631.1:865-11505 GCA_025775065.1 Hiodon alosoides | reverse complement strand
CAGAGGCGAGGCAGTATAAAGGACGAGTCAGAGCTGCTATTTATACCCACAGCGTCTCAGAGGCGAGGCAGTATAAAGGAAGAGTCAGAGCTGCTATTTATACCCAGAGCGTCTCAGAGGCGAGGCAGTATAAAGGACGAGTCAGAGCTGCTATTTAAACCCACAGCGTCTCAGAGGCGAGGCAGTATAAATGACGAGTCAGAGCTGCTATTTATACCCACAGCGTCTCAGAGGCGAGGCAGTATAAAGGACGAGTCAGAGCTGCTATTTATACCCACAGCGTCTCAGAGGCGAGGCAGTATAAATAGAAAGGCCGCTCCACAAAGCAGAGCAGAACTAAGTGACAGGAGAATAAATACTGCACCAGCGCAGAACAGGGACTTTGCTGTTTTAAAACATTATAGAGCAGGAGACTAAATCTCTAAAACAGGTCTCAAACTCAGACTGCATGCTTTACTCATTTTCAAGCTCCCTCTCAGAGAGCCTCTGAACCGCACCTGCAAAGACCCCAAACTGCACCGCACCTGCAAAGACCCCAAACTGCACCGCACCTGCAAAGACCCCAAACTGCACCGCACCTGCAATGACTTCAAAGAAACGATCAAGAGCGAAAAGTAACAGACACTGGGCCTGCGAGGACTGGCGTTACCCAGTCAACACACTGACCCATGGACCGGTCAACACATTGACCCATGGACCGGTCAAACCACTGACCCATGGACCGGTCAACACACTGACCCATGGACCGGTCAACACACTGACCTATGGACCAGTCAACAGACTGACCTATGGACTGGTCAACACACCCACCCATGGACCGGTCAACACACCGACCCATCAACCGGTGAGGACAGGTCAGTACACTGACCTATGGAGCGGTCAGGACCGGTCAGTACACTGACCTATGGAGCGGTCAGGACCGGTCAGTACACTGAATTGTAAGAATAACTGGACATTTCCAACTCATGTTCATCATTAGTCAGGAATCTGAGGGCTGAGTTTCTGTAGCAGAGGGCTCTCAGCTGTGATACTATACATGTCTGTTCTGAGAAACCATCCTAACTCAAAGGCAGTGCCGTTTTCATCCTCATAGACAGGGCACAGAGAGAACCCGAAAAGTGACATTTTTTTTTTTTTTTCTGAAGTTATAAACCACAACAGCCCGTCATCAAAATAATTTAACTTGAGAACACATCATTTGTCTTTGAAACAGAAACGAAGTTAGAGTGAGAGGAAATTAAATTTAAACAAAAAGCTCCACTTTTCGGTTAGCTAATCACTGTCTCCAGACTTAAATTTTTAATGTCTGCCCTACATTTCTCATCTGAAAAGTGACAAAGTATTTCATACCTCATATTCCCTTTATAATACCTATCTTCAGCACCCCATGTCCCAGGATATACACAGAGACGAGCAAACGAAGCAAAAATAAATTATATTTATATTTTATGCGTACTCAACATTTCCTAACCAATTATATTGCAAACATATAAATAAAATAGAACTGGATTCCATTTCTAATGAAAGATCGGTTGAGATAATAATAATAATGACTTAATTCATTACTGCTCACATCAAACACAAAAATCTATTTTCTCCAAAAGCTGCCGCTTAGCAATTAATGCAATTGAATCATGAAAGAAATAAACCAAACAAACGATACTGTAAATTGTTTAAGACAGCTAACATTGATAATTTGCATGAGTAATATTAATTCACTAGTTACATCTAATTGTTTGCATCCAGAATTAAGCCATATTAATTAACGAATACAATTAAATAACCGTTTACTGACAAAAATAAGAATTACAAGCTTAAGCAAAGATAATAAACTGTATGAAACAACAAGAATACAGCATCTTCGCAGGAACCGTGCACAACCTTTTTATTAAATAAATCTTACTGTTTCAGCAATTCAATTAAAATCTAAAATAGAGAGTATAAATTACTATAGGCGGTTTTTAAAAACATACATGTCATAACGCGGTTTAGACAATGATTCGGTTCATCGTAGGAGGAAGTGAAGCGGCTAACCGTATTAACTAAAAGTCAAGTCACCCAGAAAGTCAAAAATTACAGGCAGTGGAGATTGCTATTGATTTTATGAAGATATCTGTCGGTGTCAACGGTTTTTTTTGGGGGGGGGGTAATTACAGGTATCTGACATTCCAGGCGTCAGTGCCTACATTGGGATTTCGTTAAGTAGAGACAGTTGTGTTTGTTTATTACCAGGCCATGTCAATAATCGTTCAGAATTTATTTCCAAATAAATACGTACCTAAGAAATAAACGAGCATGTGTAAAACACATTTTAAGCGAGGTTGAGACACTTGATAATGTCGTGATTCACTTTTAACACATTTAAACACCGAGAGGGGACATGACTACTTACAACACAAGCAAGCGATTGGAAAAGTGTACACAAGGCGATTCAATTAAATGAGAATTGGCTTATCGAATTGGTTGAAAGCTCCGTTAGCCTACCTCTCATCGGATTCTGAATCCAGAGGATCCCTCCGATAAGATGTGGAGACTGTCCGAGCATGTCCCCCGGTAGATTATATGTGATCCTTGGGAAACGTCTCTCTTCACAATTAGGAGAAGTCCCGTGCGTTACGAAACGACGATCAATTAGGAATGCAGCCAGTCAGTCTACCCTACCTCCATAGAGCACCGACATTAAAAAGATCTTTTCGCTTTCTATTCGTAGGGAATTGTCCACCAATCAGTTAGCAGCGTAAAAGGAAATTATGGAAGATCCGAGATAAAAAAAAAAAAAAATTATATAAGATTGCGTAAAACCTACCCAGTTAGCGAATGTAACGATGATACCTCGATTGACCCACTCTCCCTGGCACAACAGAAAGGTATTTCACGGGTATGGTTAGAGAAGTGGTCTCTATCTACTGCTGTCCTACCCTCCAAGCTTATTTTATAAGCGAAGACTTTCGACTTTGGCCAGCCTACGTGTTCTTACCAACATTTTTTAGATGCGCTATTCTCTCCACTTTCCATCATCGCCCAGTCAAAGCAACGCCGAATTTTCATACATCATTTAATGTCTGTGTGGCCAATCACTGCCTCGCAACTTTACTGGCGCCTCTCTACTGGGTTCTTCATTGTAGCGTCGCTAGCCATAGCGATGTAGAGGGGGGACTAGTAAGGACGTATTTATATTCAACATCAGTTCATTACGCAGTAAGATCTTACCTTCAACGGCCATTATGCTAATCTTCTTCTAAGACGTTCATTGTCCATTTAGCAGTAGTGTAATGTTGGATTCAATGCATCGTACCAATTCGTTTCGCTTCTGGGCATTTGCTGCAGACAACCAGTGACAATTCAGCCGCACCACAAAAAGCCGAGGATCTCTACTGAACGAATTGTGGGTACTGTAGTTTGTTATACTTTGTTTAGTTGGTTTAGGAGCACAATTCAAATCCAGTGAATTTGACGTTTAGGTTCTCTGCAGATAATACGGAGATTGGGAGATTGGGATCCTTTTATACAGGTGAATATTTTTACTGAAGGAGCAATCAGAAACAAGCACACTTACCTGGACACAGGTGTCACAGGGACAGGTGCCACAAATGTGGCAAAAGTTGCCTGGACCGTACATTTTGTGATCATTAATTTAATAACAAAGTTGGAGAAAATCCTACTGTTCTGAAGTAATAAACTTTAAACTGAATGAGGCACTTTATTATTCATTACATTTTATTACTTAGTATACTCTTTCTGAATATTATTAAATATTCCATTAATAATAAATATTATATTCTAAATATTATATTTTGTTAACCGTTTATTCTCTGCAAAGCAGAAGAATTGAATATCATCTTTACTGACAGATTTGACTGAAAATAAAATTGTATTGTTGTAAAATGAGTACAGATGTAGATTTTATCTCTGAACTAAATGTTTGCTAGTACCCTAAAGAGCCCAGGACTTGTAAGGAAGTAAGAGGGTTTCTTCAGTGACAAAGCACCTGGTTTCAGTTGGACCGGTCTAACCAGGAAGTACCACCAGAAAGGAAAGAAGCTTCACACGCACACTCACATACGCACACTCACACTCACACACGCACACTCACACTCACACTCGCACACGCACACGCACACGCACACGCACACTCACACATACACACCTGTTACAGAGCAAAGTTACATGAACACACACATCTACCACAAACACCCACACTCACACACACTCTCTCTCTCTCACACACACAAACACACACACTCACACACAAAGACACAGACACACACACACACACACACACAAACACTTGCAGCCATTACAGAGCTAAGTTACATGAACACACACAAACACACACACAGGGTTTCTGCTCTCATACAGTACTCATTTCATGTGTTAAATATGTTTTGGAATGTGTGATGCAGTCATAAAATAATTTGGTCCGACCAGTTTGTTGAAAACACTGCCTTCACTGTACATGACGTCTGGCAGTCCTTGTCTGTGTGACGGGCACCGCCTTCACAGTACTTGACGTCTGACGTTTTGCAGTTTTCTCTAACATTCAACGTTTGGAGTTTGCTGTTTGCTGTTTGATGCTTGGAGTTTGCTGTTAGGCGTTTGGCGTTTGGAGTTTGCTCTTTGCTGTTTGCTGTTAGGCATTTGGCGTTTGCTCTTTGCTGTTTGGCGTTTGGCGTTTGCTTTTAGGCGTTTGGAGTTTGGCAGTCCTCATCCCGTTTGGCAGTCCTCGTCCCGTTTGGCAGTCCTCGTCCCCGTGAGATGGGAATGCTGAAAAGTGTGATTGGTGATTCAGATATAAAGGGGGAAGTAATCCGAGCTAAACTGAAGTGCAGTGAACCACGCCCCCTTTCTCAGCCAATGGTGAGACTGCAGGTGAGGAGCAGGCATATTACACATCAATTTTTCGCAGAAATCATTCTAGGTTTTATTCAACAGTGCTAACACTGATAAATCTGAAGTCCCACCCAAGATAAAAGCCAATCTGTGTGGTGACAGGGGTAACTCATGTCATGATATAAATTCATCAGGTGTGTATGTGGGAGTGTGTATGAGTGTGTGTGTGCGTGTGAATGTGTGTGAGCGTGAGTTTGTCTGTAAGTGTGAGTGAGAGAATGTGTGTGCGTGAGTGTGTGGATGTGTGTGCGAGTGTGTGTGTGCGTGTGTGAGCGTGAGTTTGTGTGTAAGTGTGAGTGAGAGAATGTGTGTGTGTGTGTGTGTGTGTGTGTGTGACTGTGTGTGGATGTGTGTGCGAGTGTGTGTGCGCGAGCGTTTGTGTGTGTGAATGTGAATGTGTGAGTGTGTGTATGTGAGTGTGTGTGTGTGAAAAAAACATTTTAGAAAATAATTAATAAATCAATAATCAAAAATAATTTGTTGTTTGTGTGAAATAGCCTTTAATAGTACAAAGTGATTCAGGAGACGCACATGCCACAGAAGCGTCTGCTAAATTGTCCCACTTCCTCATTGTAGGTCTGACAGACAGGTGAAGGAGGGTGGTTTATATCTACAGGATAGCCTGGAGGGAGAGACTGCCCTCTACCGGTGAAAATTGCAAATTGGTTAACACAGGCTCTAGGGTTTTACTCTCCGCTTCGCCTTTGGGGGGAAACAGTAAAAAATGCTTTTGAAAGTGAGATGGGGGTTTAGCGCCCACATGCTAAGTGGTTGAGATATGCTGTGCTGAGGTTTCACATCAGACCAGCAGTGTTATAACAACGTGATCATCCTGTCCCTGCCACAGCATCTCGCCCTGGAAGGTCACCTTCCCGTGCTTCCTGGCCCTCATTAGGATGCCCACCACCTTGTCGGAGATACGAACGTAGCGGTCGAAGAGCTGACCGAAGGTGACGCGGGTGCGACCGTCTCCGTCCGGGTCAGCCATGGTGCGGATGATGAAGCACATGTCGTCGATTTCACGGTGGATGTGGGCCTCCGCCCGCCTAGCCCTCTCTGCCGTCTTGGTGCCCTCCTTGGGGCGTCCGTAGCCAGCCTGGCCCTTTCGCAGGCGTGTGGACATGGACAAGTTGTAGTCAAAGTCCTCGCTGAATGGATTCAGCTTCTGACTGGTGGAGTGGTCTGAAGCCCAGTTCTGCCACTTGTATTTCAGGTTGTCCACGGGACTGAACATTTGTCTGGCATCGCCCACATCCTTGTTTACACTTTTCCCAGGACACACACAAACAAACAAAACAAACAAAAACACAAAGAAATTCGTCAGACGTTATGCGGACAATATTTGTGTATATATACTGTGTGTATATATATTGTGTGTATATTTGTGACAATATAACTTGATGATATGCCCCAAACAAATGTGAGCAGGTAAAATGTGAGCAGGTAAAATGTGAGCAGGTAAAATGTGAGCAGGTAAAATTAGAGCAGGTAAAATTAGAGCAGGTAAAATGTGAGCAGGTAAAATTACAGCAGGTAAAATTACAGCAGGTAAAATTAGAGCAGGTAAAATGTGAGCAGGTAAAATGTGAGCAGGTAAAATTAGAACAGGTAAAATTAGAGCAGGTAAAATGTGAGCAGGTAAAATGTGAGCAGGTAAAGTGTGAGCAGGTAAAATGTGAGCTGGTAAAATTACAGCAGGTAAAATGTGAGAAGGTAAAATTACAGCAGGTAAAATGTGAGCAGGTAAAATTAGAGCAGGTAAAATGTGAGCAGGTAAAATTAGAGCAGGTAAAATTAGAGCAGGTAAAATGTGAGCAGGTAAAATGTGAGCAGGTAAAATTAGAGATGTTTGCCAGTCCAATGCCACCCCCAGGTTTAGCTAGGCAGTTGAAAGGGAGTGAAGTTACTCAGTTATTTATTAATTTTTAATCAATCTGGTATGGGTTTCTTTGGCTAACAAAAAAAAAAAACCTTTACGATACTTTTGTGAATCTATCATGCATGATCATGTGTGTGTGCGTGTGTGTTAGTATGAGTGTGTGTGTGCGTGTGTGTGAGTATGAGTGTGCGTGTGTGAGTATGAGTGTTTGTGAGTATGAGTGTGAGTATGAGTGTGTTTATGAGTGTGTGCGTGTTTATGAGTGTGTGTGTGTGCGTGTTTGTGAGTATGAGTGTGCGTGTGTGAGTGTGCGTGTGTGTGAGTATGAGTGTGTATGTGTGAGTATGAGTGTGTATGTGTGAGTATGAGTGTGTGTGTGTGTGAGTATGAGTGTGAGTATGAGTGTGTGTATGAGTGTGTGAGTGAGTGTGAGTATGAGTGTGTGTGTGTGAGTATGAGTGTGTATGTGTGTGTGAGTATGAGTGTGTATGTGTGTGAGTATGAGTGTGTGTGTGTGAGTATGAGTGTGTGTGTGTGAGTATGAGTGTGTATGTGTGAGTATGAGTGTGTGTGTGTGTGAGTGTGAGTATGAGTGTGTATGTGTTACTACACCAGGAATACTCCATCCTGATTCTCTAGCCTCTGCGGGTTTTTGAGCTACCTCTCAATTAGCAACTTTTTACAGCTGGAAACACTAGGTGAGATCGTTTAAAATCCAAATAATGCGTCCAGAGAAACAATTACAAGGTATTTTATAACCCTAACCCTAATCTCTGCTCTGTTCTAGAAATCTAACCTTAACCCTTCTCTACACTGTTCTATAACCCTGACACTTGTCTCTACTGTTCCATGACAGAACAAACGTTTAACTCACATTCTAGTGGAAGGTCTTTTGATCCTCAAAGACGACTGTGTCAGCTTGTAGGGTGAATCTTCAGTGGCGTCCCCTACAGTGGGGTATGTATCCTGGTCTTGGGTGGCGTTACTGGAGCGGGCATCGTTCTCTGGGCTCCGCTCATCCATCTCGGAGAACCCACTGTCCTCTGTGTCCACACTGCAGGTCCTGAGCCCCATCAATCCCCTCTTCTCCTTCTCCACTTCCTTCCAGCCCTTGGTGAGCTTCGACACCAGGTTGGAGCACTTCCTGCGGCGCGTGGGGGAGCCCCTGGAGCTCAGAACCCTGTCCACTGCCTCCAGTTCCTCCCTGCCGTAGCGGTCGGTCAGGAACGCGATGCCCGGGCTTTTTTCCTGCACGCCACTCGTCACCGACTTTAGCACCTGCTTTGTCTTGATCCTGGAGCCCTCGGGCTGCCCAGGGGTGTCACGCGTGGGCCCTGCAGAGGCTCCCGCAGGCCCCGCTGCCTTATTAGTGGGGCCCGTCCCGGCAGGCTCCGCGGCAGAAGAGGGGGCCCAACCAGAGGGCTCGCTGGCCTGCTTCTCCACGTTCTCAGACACCCACTGCTGCCAGCCTCTGGTCAGGCTGAACACCGTGTTGGTCTGGAGCCTTCCCGTGTTCCTCCTCGCCCCCTCTGGATTCAGAGACTCCGACATCGTTTGGGCTGTCACTCACACTAATCCCACCCTTTCCGGTGACAGACAGGTACTTGCTGTGTATGCCGTTGAACCCTTCCTATTTCTCAGTGGCACTCCGTCTGCCCTGTAGTGCGCTTTTAAAACAGGCAGTAAGTGTTTTACGTCAGCGGAAAGTATTCCGAGCATCTGCCTCTATCGTCTTCCCCCACACCCCCACCCCCGACTCATGGCAGCTCACGTTTCAACCCCAGCCACGGTCCTCTCGCGGTAAACATGACCGCACTGGTGGGGCCTTGTGCTGAGTATGTTTCAAGGCAAGCAGCAGCAGGGACAGGTGTCACCTGAGCAGGTTACCACAGACGGCTCCAGAGAGCTCACATTCCGGACGCCGTGTGTCTCTGTGTGAGGAGTGGCACCTGTCACACTACGCATCGTGTCTCAGTCTGGGTGGCGCCTGTCACATCAGAAACTGAAGAGGAAGTCTTATATTTAACGGCTTGGTCGCACTTGTTTAATAAACTGCCATTAAAACATAATGTTCTTTCAGATGGCTTCTGTCATAGTGGGGACTTCCTGAACAATTCAGAGTGATGTTAAGTTTAGAACCCTTAGTGATGAAACTTGTGCTGCTACAGTTCCATGCGACATGTGGACGCACTTCGGGATTCAGAGGGAGGAATCACGTGATACGAGTGAAAGAGAGCTGTCTCTTGGGCTTGGCTAGAATTCCACAGCACAGGAAAGGGTAATGTTCAGATCTGTACACCCAAGCTCTAGCACTTTAAATTATCAAACGTGCAAACAACGTTTCATTTACTTAAATAACAGTTATGTGAATGCTAACTATGATGATTTTCATTCTATACTCTAAAACATGTATTGTTTTATTAACCTGGCTTTCTCGAAGGCAATGTTAGTTAATTAAAAGTCCACATATTGATTTTTAATGTTTTTAAATGCCATCTGAAATCAACGCATGGCCAACCCAAGACTAAAATGTGTGCAATGTACAGAGCGAACACGGAAAAAAGTAAAACAGCAGAATTAAACAGTATCTACTGTGCTGAAATCCTGGAAGAATTTCTTCCAGAAGCCTCCAGGGGGTGCTGTTTTAATTGTCAAGCCCCAAGCGTTAATTCTTTCAATTGTTTCGATTATGGAGATTTGGAAAAGACATCACCAGTTAGATCTGTTCAGAGTTGAAACGACATACAATGAGAAAAACAGAATAAAACCCATGATAAAACTATCAGTCAGCGTCATTTTGATGTTCCATTAAAACAAAACTAAAGAACAAAAAAGCTTGAATATTATTCTAAAAGAAAATATTACTAGTTTCCTTTCTATTTATGATCGTCACTGTCCGTACTGATGCAGCGAAAGTGTAAAAGCTAGATAAACCAGCCTAACATACATTAAACTGGTCATTTTCTATGTAGGTGTGTATGAGTGTGTACTCGTGGCCGTGTGTGTCTGCGTGAATATATATAATATATACGTGTGTGTGTGTGTGTGTGTGTGTATTTGTGCTTGTTTGCACATCTGTTGGAGGTAAGAAATGTATTTTTAGTGTCTGGCATATGCAGCGACAGATGGTCAGCAAACAGCCGTTAGCTGTCAGTCATTCAGAATGGATGTCAGGGAGTGAGCGTGCTCAGAGGGCGATGCCTCATTGGTTCGTCTGTCAGAATAGCCAGCGAATAACAACCGTGGTTGGCAGAGCTCGGGCTGGTGTCTCGGCGGTCACAAGACACCCAGTATTCAACACTAAGCCTTTTAACCAGGGTCCATTTGCAGTTTGGTTCAGAGCTCTGTTTCAGTACTTCCCATGATGCACTGTGTGTAATACGTAAGAGTTGCCGATGTGAGATGGTGCATTGACATGAGATGAGAATGTGTAAAAACTGGGATTTCTGTGGAAGCTGAGCTTTTACAACGGCATATTTTTTTTTTACCTGTGGGACAAAGCTTTCAGCCGTTACTGGCAGTCATGCAGGAACACACCATGTTTTCACTGCCAGTCATCGCATTGCCTCTTAACTCAAGCTTTTTTAATTCACCGTTGTTCAGTCTGTGGTTAATTATGGTTCATTTATTAAGGAAAAGAACTGAAACAATACTGGCAGAATATCGGTATTCTCCCTGTGAGAAAAACTGAAACAATACTGGCAGAATATCGGTATTCTCCCTGTGAGAAAAACTGAAACAATACTGTCAGAATAGCGGTATTCTCCCTGTGAGAAAAACTGAAACAATACTGCCAGAATAGCGGTATTCTCCCTGTGAGAAAAACTGAAACAATACTGCCAGAATAGCGGTATTCTCCCTGTGAGAAAAA
>JAOYSI010007630.1:0-12015 GCA_025775065.1 Hiodon alosoides | reverse complement strand
TTCTGGGTCTCTGACAGCTGCTGAAGCTCCTCCTTGCTGGGGGCCTTGATGTGGTGGTGGAGATGAAGCTCTGTGTTAGACTGTAACCCTGGGGTGATGCTCCAGAGGAGGTCAATCACCAAGCAGAAGAGGCCCCCCACCAGCATTGGTAGTGAGGGTGGTGATGTTAACAAATTAATTGTAACTACTAATCATTTTCTATTTTAATATCTGAACATGTCGAAAGTGAAACTTATTTTTGTATGATCTTTTATTAAAGGATACTTGTATTAAAGAACAAACACCCATCTAACTGCAAATGGTGAACCAGGTAATATCCAGCGGGATAACGACAGACCTGAGCTATCAAATTTAGCATGGTTTTTTCTTTCTTTGTAATAAACCTTTGGCAGTTTTCTGGTATATTGCCTAACATGCGATTAATGTACAAGTCTTAAACTTTCAATTAAATGATCGATCTGTACATGCTCATTAAGCTTAGAGGACAAGAATAGGCTTGACCATCTTTACAAACATCCAGCACATGTACTCATGGCAGATAACGCAAACCATTAAACAGTCAACTTTTTTTATTTGGAAAAAGAAAACATAATTTATTTTGCTCATCTTAAGAGAGGTATAAAACATCTTTGATAAAACTTTAAACAAAGAAAAAAACGAAGAAACATGCCAAACTTTAAAGCTATGCCTTCAAACGCAGTGCAGGATTATAACATAAAACACTGACTGGACTGCAGTCAAACCCAAGGTAAGCAATTTGCCAATTTGCCTAACCAGACATTTGCCAATGATTTGTTGTTAAGATCTAGGCAGCTGTTGTCCCCTGGGACAAGAGAGAAGTTGTGAAAGGAAATGAATGGGATCATGTAATCACACACAGCACTGATTGAACAGGTGAAATATGTTTTCTGACCAGAGTGTTGTATTGATAAGATGAGCAGCCCAAGGCACTGAGAAAGTAAGGGTTGATCATAAAGCTCGGACGGCTTCTGATTGTTGCAGTAAAGAGTAAACATTTGTCAGGGCTCCCTGTGCAACCAGAGATAGGGCAGGTTTAAAATGACAGTCCTGCACCGTGTCTGTGACGAAAGGGGCCAATACGTCAAAAGCAGTAAGACTGGGCTGAAGAGACGTGATAATGTATTGATCCTGTCAAGATAGATGAACGTGAGAGAAATAAAAGTCCACCAGCCAGGGTGTTGCAGAGTAGACCTGAGGTAACGTCGTGATGCTGTCCTGGGTACTGTTCTACATTTTGGCGGCAGTGTGCTCCGCCAGGAGGACTCAGCCCTTCCCGTTGTACTCAGGCGCAAGTTTGGTGCCCCAGGCTGGTAAGCATGGTACAGCTGATTGTTTTCAACTGCACTTTAGCTTGACATCTACAATTGAAATATGTCCCTTTCTGTGGTCAGCAATGCAACATGTTTCATTTTTTGGACGTGAAATGTGGCTTATTAGTTATTAGTGTGCATTAATTTGTTTTCCTTTTGTTAGGGACATGGTTGGTTTGGGATTTTGCATGCATGGGAACTTCGACTATGGAGAATTTTGTATGATTATGTTGTTTGTACATGTATGATTGTTACATGTCTAACGATCAGGTAGATTTGGGCTTAACAACCGAGTGAAATGTATATATAGCTAAAAATATAGATTAAAATAAATAGTGAATTATAGTGGGAAGCCTCTAGTTCTATTACTTCAATTAATGGGTAAATAAGGTTGTTTTTTTTAATAATGTGATGTGGCTTACCATTATTGATGTAAAAAAAAAAAATGAATAGAAGAAATTGTGGCTTAACTTATTTGGTTATGACTGAAACTTGGGTTGTGAAAGTGGTTGTCCGTAGGATGTTTTGGGTGAGTGTGTCTGTTTGATGCAAAAATACAGTTTTGTCTGTTTATGACTTTTTCAGTAATACAGTAATGGTAATATGGCTGGTAATATACTGCGATTTTAGATAAAAAAATTGGTAATGGTAACTTAGCTATGATTAAGTCTTACCGAATTATCTGTCACAAATCTTATATTGCATGCAGAAAGCTTTCATCGCATCCATCCTGATCCACTTTCCTGATGCGCAGACAATATATGACCACACCCAACTAGATTGGCAGTGCCTTTGCCAAAGTGTTGTAAGAGATAGATTTAAGGAGTTTAAATAACATTCTGTGGGTTGAACAAGTCCAAGTGTGATCATTTCGGCATGCAGTGATGTGTTCCAGTCCCCTGGGCTGATGGTGCAGCCCTGTATTTTCCCTGCAGAGCTGATCCAGAAGCTAGTGGCAGCACAAGAGGGAGAGCAGGGGGATTTTGAAGACCACCGGCAGGTCAAAGACACTTTCCCTTTTCAACTGCAGCAAGACAGCACGAGCGATGCATGGAATAAAGGTGGGAAGGATTGCGTGGATGGCGAATGGATGCCAGTGAACTTGTGACTGGACTGTACCGTTGAAAACAGTTAAGGTGTAAATGTCATGTCTAACCTAAACTCCTTTTTACCCTCCTTCGCCCTACATTGTCTGCAACACTAAAGACTCTTCGCAACAGGAAAAAATTACCAACATGGTAAGCAAAGGCAGAACAGCATTAATGCTAACGCCTACACCAATGCTAATTTAGCTGATGCAGATGGGTAAAAACCCTCGTATTTAAAAGTGTGTGGGTCGATTCCATACCTTCCCACCAGACCACACTCATGGTTAGTAGTGCGCTTGCCACGCCTGGCGCTTGAGACATTGTCCTCCCCCCTCCAGGTGGACGATTTAAAGGCTGCAGTGCTGAAGCTCGCCACAGTGGACAGCCTGCGATCCAGGGGTTTCCAGCGGTCTGAACAGAACCTGCCGAAGGCCAACAAGAGAGGTGAGAGTCCCGACCCACAATTTCCGGAGCTGTGCCTGTGGACTTTTGCTCAGATTAATTACCTTAAACTTACCTGGGGGTTCTGGCAATTTAGACAAACAAGCTACCTGTAATTGGCCTGATGTTTAAGTTTACGTTGTAAAAATGTGGAATCCTGAAGGTTAATATGACATATGCACTCATACATGTATTATCTGTATACACTTAACTGTGGCAAAATGTGATTGGACTGATGCAGTAAAATTACTGCTTAATTGATTTCTTGACTAAATGATAAAACTTGTTTTTCTTCCCTGAACAGCTTGTTTCTGGAAATATTGTGTGACGAACTGAAGACAGTCCCTTTAGTGAAGACAAAACAGCTTCCTAAAGAAATGTTATCTGCCCACCCCCAGCCCCTGTCTCCCACATTAAAGATTAAATTTGAAGACTCAAGATAATGTCTATTTTATTTTGTACAAAGGTCCTAACCTCTGTAATGAACAGGAGTATATTTTTAATCCTGATGAAAGCAACCATGCTTTGAATTTAAAAAATAAAGAGACCTGCAGAAAGTGACTTAATTGATTGTTTGCGCGTTGAATTTGAAATCGAACGTGTGTATTTTCTCCTACTTCACAGCATCGCATTCTCTATGATCAGGGTATTTGTGTATCTGAATCTCAAATTAATAAAAAGTGTACATATCAGTAATAATACAATTATTTTCGGATCATCATTAACAAGATTTTCGGCAATCGCTTTCCATCACTGTTTGCAGGAGCACATTATTTATATGACTTTTCTCAACTAGGTGGCAGCATAGCATGAAGCATCTTTCTGACGCAAACACTTTCAAGACCATGAAGTGGTTAAAGATCTTTCGTTTTTATTAGATTAAAGTGCAATCTGTAAAAACAGAACAAACAAATGCAGAAAACAAGGGTTAATCGCGTTAGTCAAAATTTTGTGTAAAGTAACTATTCAATAAAACTGGTTCTGCAAAATAATATACCGTAAAATGCTTCTTTGATCTGTTTAATATTTTTGTTTATTCATACTCAAAAGTGAATATGTTTAAACTTACATTTGCATTACAAATAATATGTCAAAATATATATTTACGTATATTTACAATATGGCACAATATTTTTCCTTAAATTATAAATACAGTCATATGCACATTTGGTGTGTTTACATGGGAATACAACCTTGTGGCAAAACTATTCATAAAATATGGCATGAGTCTGATACAGTTTGGTTAACTGATGTCGATGTATGTATCTAGACTAAACTGACCACAATATATTGGTCTCCACAAAGAGAAATCTAACTGCAGGCGACACTGTCTCCTCTGATCACTCAGCTCATGTACGTGTTTGAACATCGAAATGTGTCCCATTATCGTCAAACATAAATAAGTTTTTACTGAGGAATCTGCTCCACCAGCCTCTCCTTCAAATGGACGTTGAATATCTGAAGAATATCTGAACTGAAGAACTGAAGAACTGTACATTTTGCCATTAAAACGTAACCTCAAAGTTTAGACTATGAAATGTGTGGTGTAGGGTTGGCAGCTGTTCTAGGATCTGGTCGGAGACATTTTTTGTTCATTTCCTGTTGCTGGCAACACTCATGTAGGCCCTCTCGATTTCGCCGTTTGCCGGGCAGGTGTGGCTGAACTCCTCCCTCTCAGATGCATTCCTCAGGTAGCGCCACACACCTGTGAAGTGGCTTGGGATGTCAAAGTCACAGTACTTCTTAGCTGCAATCTGTAAAATCAAAGAAAGGTTTAAATATTTAAAGTTGGAGAGATGCAAAAGAAAATACTACAACGATCGGTACTGCGATCTGTACTACGATCCCTGATTGTTACCAGCTGACACTGACTATTTTGGACACGCACACTTGATCACTGAATCTGGACTATCAAGTTAGAAACAAACGATTACTAAATGATCAACGCGCAGCAAACTCTTATTTCTTCAAGGACTGATCTTAATACCGAGCATAGTGATATGATTTTTGTCCTGCCTTGATCACATGGAGCTTCGGTAACAGGTTGCAGTCAGCCAAAGTGAGGCGATTGCCATCCATGAACTTCCTGTTAGAGACGAGGATGTCTTCTGTGGAGTTCAGGTCTATCTCCTCTGGGAGGGGTGTGTTCAGGTAGTCGTCCAGTCTCTTGAACTCCCGCAACAGGGCCTTCTCATGAACTGGGAAATTAAGCCAACCACGAGAGCATCAATCATCTGTATCCACCAGTTATCCACCAGTTAATACGAGACCAGTGTTGAGTAATGTTGCAACCAGATAGTTGCAGATTCAAATGCCAGATGGCACATTGCCATTGTACTTTTGATGAAGGTACCTAATCTAATCTGGTTCTGCAAATGTCCATTTGTGAGGTACATACGGTTTCCAGGACATGTGTCTGCCAAATAAATGTGACAATCTATGTCCTTCTTCCTGTCTTGAGGCTGTGATACGTTAACGCCTTGTCCTGCCTTCCCCAAATTTTTTAAATATCAATATAAGTGACGCAGTATAATGTACTGTATACACATGTATAAGACATGTATAAGACAACTGTAGTTCCAACTAGCTAGTGGTTAAGACTCTCTTATTGAGTTCCACAGAACTCACCACATCTGGCATCTAATATGTTGCCTTGATGGACAGGGAAAAAAGGCAGCAGCTGTTTAGCTTTCCCCCAAACTTAAGTCTTTTGACTTTTACTCACTGTTGTTTGCAGGACTGTTCCTGATGTAAGCGGAGAACTTGGCGAAGATGTCGGCGCCAACGTCGAAGGACTCCTTGTTCAGCGGGCTAAGGGCCGGGTACCTGGAAGAGTGAGAGGCAGACTGAGATCAGATGGAGAGCACTGTCAATTTCGACCAGTGGCCTGTCAGGACATGGCTGCAGCAGTACTTAGGAGGGGCCAGCGTCTGCTCCAGGAACTCCTCAATCTTGATGAAGTCCGTCTTGAGGTCCCCATTGTACAACAGGAAGGGAGGGTTAGTCCCCGGGGCCAGATCCTTGAGCTCTGCAGGCTTTCTGCGGTGCAAGAGATGGGAGGGAGAGGGGAGTCAGTGTCATGTGCGGTCATCCGTTTTTGTTGACAGGTTTAGATATTGCCTGTGACACACAGGGAGAGCATGGTGGAGGTCTCTGGGGCTTTGAACTTCTCAAAATATATCAAATTTAATATAATTTAAATTTCCTGATCTTATCAGAACCATGTGTAAGTGGTGGATTAGATTTATGTTTGTTTATTAAAGCTGCACAGAACATTTTTTCCAGCATTTGAAGATACGGTTTGGCAATTAAGCCCCAACCATTTTATTGCTTCAGATCCGCTGTGCTCTGTTAAGCTTTTTAACAGTGTTCAGCAATGAGTTTTGAGCCTTTTCTCACTCAGCTATTAGCACTGCTGTATGGAAAAGTCTTTTTAAAAATGGATTGGCCTTCTAGTAAAAGTGTTAATTACTTCAAATCCATTAACTGAAGGCAAGCCAATGAAACATGGTGATGAAGATTCTTACTTTCGCATGTCGACTGTGGTGACGGTGAACTTGACTCCCTTCAGCCACAGGACCATGAAGAGTCTCTGACAGAAAGGACAGTTCCCCACGTTTTCGCCATCCGTCCCAGCCTAAGAACCCAACAAGTGAATGCAGTCCAAAAGCTCACAGTGAATAAGTTTTCATGCTGTCAGTTGTGGTGATGTTGAACGATTTTATTTAAATTAAATTAGACAATAGCAGCTGTATTTATTACCATAACTTAATCTCTCGCTCCTCTAAAATAGATACTTGAACAACACTGTTGTCTGAAGGGTAAAACATCTTAAACCTGTAAGGTCATTCTTGCCATGACACTCAAGATTTCAATTCACCATTATGGATAGTTCTGTAATCTATCAAATCTTCTGAAAGCTCAGACAGACTTGCCCTGCCTGGACAAAGCTGAGCAGAGGTTGGCAGATAACAGACAGTAACAAATCCGAAGCTGCAAACACGCATATGCTGTATTTTGCATGACAGCAATCTCTTTTAGGCATTAGTAATGAGGCTGATGCCCTATCCTGCACTGGCAAATTTCCATCACAGAGTTGCACGTAAATTGGAGCCTTAAATGCATTCTTGAGAATGTAGGTATTGGGTTGTGTCTGAAGGTGGTGGGCGTGTCCAGGGGCAGGGCAGTGAGTGGATTGGTGCTGCTATACGTCACTGCGGGATAAGCACAGTCAAGTGTCTTTCAGGGGGCTTGATAGACTGCCTTCTGCCCGTGTGATGATAAGGGGGGGCCTTAAGTGTCAGCTGTCTGAGGGAAGTGATAAGTAGAGCAGAACCCCTCTTCATCAGGCATCTCACTGCAGCTCAGAACTTCCCGTCTAAATTTACCGGATATTTTTACAGACCTATTGTCCTGATGCTGGTGACTGACATTCATTATCTCACTCATGTTTTTTGTCTGTTTTGTGAATCTATACACCACAAGGCCATTTAAGTACTGAAAACGCTGTGTAAAAACAACAACAATGTAGGCAAATTTTGTATGACTATTGGGTAAGCATCCATTATCAGTACTGGCACCGGTACTGTAAGAGTGAAAATCTGAATACAAAGTTCCCCAGTAAACTCTGACACTAAATCTAGTGTCTAGTGGTATGATTCATAGCTTGAAAAAGACTTTTTAAAAGTTTAAAATCTTCTTACTCAAGGTATGCGGCCTTTAACCTCACAGTATTTAAAAAACAAATACTAATAGTTAATTTATAGCGGTTTCAGTTTTGACACACATTACCCATGAAAACATACGCGATAACGTTTCAACGTGAAACTAAAATTCAGAATGAAAAGACTCACCTTTATGAAGAGCTCCACGTTGGGCTCTTTGTTGGAGTTTTGTCGGAGAGCCATGCTGATAGCAGGATATCTCACAAGTATGAACCGACCCGAGAGGAAGAGAGCCGACCGCACTCGGAGAATCAGCAACACTGTTGGAGAAGAGGTGGAGAGACTGTGCGTGTTCCTGTGAAAGAGACAGGGTATTCCAGAAAGCTGCGTGCGTAGCCACCCCTGGCGGACCTCTCTGCATCTGCTAGCTCCTTAAGGCTATCTCCCCTGACACACTGGCTTGTTTAAAGACAAAAAAGGGGCGGGTAGTGGAAATGGGGTGGAGACCACTCATATAAACGCATGACTGAAAATAGATCCGGTCTTATCTCTTTAAAAATGAAAGTGGTAAAAGTAGGGCTTGTGAAAGGACTTTCAGATGGGTCGGTTGCCCGTCTTTACTCCCATGATCAACAGCTGGTTGCAGGAGAGCATATCAAAGGGGGGATGAGGAGATGAGGATGGGGAGGGGTCTCAGACATGATCAAATCCCGGGAGCCCAATGGGGTTATGAGGTGAGGTCAACAGAATGTGTGTGTGTGCGTGTGTTGAAAAGGTAGAGAAGCAATAAGGGCTGGGTTCTTAACTCCAGAGAGCCCAGGTCCCATTTATAGAAAGTGTATTTTCAGAAAGTAAAGGAAAATAGACTGCCAGGGTGGACACAGCCCTTATGGTGCATTCTTTGCAACAATTGCTGGTTTATTGTGTAGATGATGCATATATCCAGGGTAACGATAAGCACCTCAGGATTGGCTTAAACAATCCAGGCCAGGCAAATCACACAAAAAATAGTGCAGCAGAATGCACACATGGCTCTGGACCAGAAACTGGCTACAAGTTCAGCGCCTTAACTTCTGAGTAGAATTTCTTTTGCTGTTACCTACAATGTATGAGATACAGCTGTGATCCTCACATAGAGAATTTGTTCTCTGGTCAAAGCCCAGAACTCTATTCGCTGTAACATACTGATGACAATGAAGCTAAGTTTGCTAATGGGGTACTTTTTGGTGAGTCATATTTTAAAAAGAACGTTAAAGTTGATTTTTCCCTAGGAGAAAAAGATGGTATCTTTTGGGGGGGGCACTTATTGCACCATTTATGGGAGTTCACTGGTATCTGATGACAGTGCTGATATAATTAAAGAAGCCAATTTCCTCGCTATTTGTGCAAGAGGTCAGCACAAAACATGTGTCTCCATGAGAGACAGGCCCAGAGGAGGGAGTGGGAATTTCCAATAGTGAGAGGGAGAATGAAAAACAAAAGCTTGGAGTGGAAACTCCCAACAAATCCGGGAAATGAAACTTGTGCCAGGTCAGGAAACGGACCAGAGCCTGCCATCCCAGTTCTGCACACTCACATGGAGCAGAAAGATTATCCTGTACTCTATTCTCAAGTTTATTTTCTCATTATCAATGTTATTAAGTGGTTTAGTGGACACCCTTATCCTCAACTGTGTTCATAGCTTTTCATAATTTTACGCCCTTTATTTCTGTATATAGCAGGGCATTTACTGAAGCTGTTTCCTATAAAAGGAAAGCCACCACAGAACCTTTTCTTGGATTTATACAAGCAACTGGTGACACATTTATAACATAACCATTGTCCCACAGGCTGCCACAGTGCTCCGGCCGCCACTATACTGCTGGACTGGAGTGACACTGAATCCACATGGAATCTAGACCAGGGGTGTGGAATCAGGGACCATTGTGTGAATTCAGGGGCAAGGGGTGTGAAATCCAGGTTGATTGTGTGAAATCAGGAGCCAGGGGTTTGAACTGAGGAGCCACTCTGTAAAATCAGGGGCCATTGTGTGAATACAGGGGTTAAGGGTGTGAATTCAGGGACCATTTCTCACAACCTGGTATGGTGATTCACTTGCCATCTAAGGGTTGGAAGAACCTTTCTCCCACCCAATCAGACATAAAACATTAAAGTTTCAGGGAAGTGCTCAGGGTTCCGGGATCCACAGGTCCTGTTGTTATAATGATTTCCAACAGAATAGGAGTTAATTATCACGCTACAATAACAACAGGTTTGCACGTGGGAGTCAGATTCAGCCCCTCATAATAGGAAAACAGCCTGTGTTTTCCCTCTACTGATAAAGCTCTTGATCACCATTCAGCCATGCATTCCATTCCCTTCTTTGTCATCAGCTGACAGCTGTTACTCTGGCCCTGAAGATATGTGGCCAATAGCTCCTCCAATCTCTTCTCTGGAGATGCGATCACCTGTGGCTAATGTTTTACGGGTTCTGTTGGAAATTGGTCTTGGGGGTACCAAAGACTTATAGTTTATGACTAAAGACCCATAGCCAATTTTCAGATGGAGAGAGAAATCCAGCCAATCTGTTACTGGAAAACAGGCTTGCTGTTGGGAATGTGCCAATTGCTCCTTTCTTCCCTCTCTGTGGAAGAGGAAGCATTTATCTTCTGGAGAGAGATGACCTTCACTCAGCAGGGCACAAAACAGCTGGATCTCATGTTGGAAAATCATCTTTGTCACTGAACGCACACAAACTCTTGATTCTGTCATTTTGTTCTATCCTTAGAGAGACATTTTTCCCCCTTTATTCATTCAGACTACTACTAGTACTACTTAAAGTACGCTGGACAGATCCCAATGACACAACTGTTATGGAGGTTATTTCTCCAAAACCTGGTTCGGTGCAGTTTCCTATGGGGTTCGAGTCATAGAGGGTTCTCACCCTACTGGCACTAGGAGAGGAGCCATCAGCAGGCGCTTTCCCAGGAAAGAGGGGTACTGTTGTTAGACAAACACAATGGCCCTTTTGAACGCAGGCCCTACATGACGTTGCCGTGGCGGCCGGCCCCCACAGCCCGTCAGGATCTGCAGAGAGGGGAGCGATGGCGGTGTTTCGGAGCGGGAGCGGGTCCTGGCATTGGCTGTGTCTCCACCTCTGCCTGGCCGCATGCACCCAGGATTCGCAGGCGGCTCCGGACTTCACAGGTGAGTGCCTCCGGGCTGCCGGGCTGTCTGAGAAAGTGGCGTGTGCCTCACAGTGCTGTGAGCTGCAGAGGCTGTCTGAGAAAGTGGCGTGTGCCTCACAGTGCTGTGAGCTGCAGAGGCTGTCTGTGAGAGTGGCGTGTGCCTCACAGCGCTGTGAGCTGCAGAGGCTGTCTGTGAGAGTGACATGTGCCTCACAGTGCTGTGAGTTGCAGAGGCTGTCTGTGAGAGTGGCGTGTGCCTCACAGTGCTGTGAGCTGCAGAGGCTGTCTTTGAGAGTGGTGTGTGCCTCACAGTGCTGTGAGTTGCAGAGGCTGTCTGTGAGAGTGGCGTGTGCCTCACAGTGCTGTGGGCTGACTGAAACAGCACTCTTTAGGGTTTCTCCGCTGCCTGCCTGGAGCCATAACTCTTGGGGTAATGGCCCTGCACTCACTTGTTTCACTTGTCTTTTTCTCCACAGATTCAACTATAATTTTATTTACTAAAATATTTATATTCATGAAGTCTGCTATGGAAGCTTTGTTTACAAACTAAACTGTAATTCATTTCCGAACACAAATAATGAACTAAGATGTATACTATTAGCTCAACTCTGCACGTGACTTAGATGATGTAGCTGTGAACAAGCAGTCCAAAATCTCCAAAAGCTCTTAGCTATAGTACATGATCAGTGAAACAGAAACTAGAAGGATTATCTTTGTTCATTTTTTTATTTTTTCATTGGTCTGTGGTTTTAATAGTATGTTATTTTTTACTTTATACAACTGTTTTGCTAACCCTGTGAGAGATTAATATGAATAGCTGTTGCTTCCTATCTAACCTCTGGGGGTCACTATGTCCATGAAAGGGAATTTCAAGCTATTAATAGCTCATTGTATTTGAGTGCCTGGTACTGGCTCCCTGCGAGCTGTCTCTCAGTGTCCGCTCCTCCTGGGAGGGGGGCCACTTAGCAGGCCTTAGGGGGGGCTGGAACAGCCTACACACAGCCCACTGGGACCGCAGCCCGGGATGGGCAGCGAGAAATACAGTCTAATACAGCCCGATACAGCCCATCACATTCTGATACAGCCTGATACAGCCTATCACATTCTGATACAGCCTGATACAGCCCATCACATTCTGATACAGCCTGATACAGCCTATCACATTCTGATACAGCCTGATACAGCCCATCACATTCTGATACAGCCTGATACAGCCTATCACATTCTGATACAGCCTGATACAGCCCATCACATTCTGATACAGCCTGATACAGCCCATCACATTCTGATACAGCCTGATACAGCCTATCACATTCTGATACAG
>JAOYSI010007629.1:0-12015 GCA_025775065.1 Hiodon alosoides | reverse complement strand
CATTCAAAAAATAGTTTGGTAAGAATCTGATCCACACATTGTTGTACCCTTTTATATGTGAGTGTGCTTGGGTGAGTGTTTGTATGTGCATGTGTGTGTGGTTGTGTTTTTGTGTGTGTGTATGGTTGCGTGTGTGTGAGGTGAAGAGAGATGCAAAGGGTTGTATAACACAGCATGGCCACTTCTCAGTGGTTCAGGGTGGTTCAGGTTAAGCCCGCAGCCCGAGTGTTTTGATCAGGATAAACCAAGAATCCATAGTTTTTGGTTGAGGTTTAACCAGCAGCCACAGTATTTGGTGAAGGTTAAACCAGCAGCCACAGTGTTTGGATCAGGTTAAACAAATCGAGCCATATGAACTAATATGCAACACAATGAGTTGCACAGTGATTTGCTCAGAAATATCGATTCACAAATTCCATTAAATCAATCAATTTCATTATACAATTATTATATGAGTTATTTAATTAATTAGCCAAGACGGGTAAATCAAAAGTGATTATTTGACTCCTTGAGTATACAATACATACAGATAGGTAATATTTTGTGTTTTTCATTAATAGTATTATATCAATTTTAAACATTTTTGGACTGCAATAAAAAAAAGTCCTAGTGTGTGTGCTACCGACGTTACACAGTAAACACAAAGCAGTCATGCTGTAGTGTCGCTCTGACAATAATCAACTTTGGCTGCAGTGTGCGTTTTCTGCTGTGACTGATAACTCAGCTGCATTTGTTTGACAGGATTGTTGGGCTGTTATGTTTTAACAGTAACCTGCTGTCACCCAATGGTACTCTGTTCACTTGGTTTTAAAATCTTTCACTTCACAATTTTTGCATCGACTCAGAATGTGATTCAGTAAGTAAACCGTATTGTGGGGACTTATTTAAGGGGGCCACACGTTTTTAGAGTTGCCGCCTTTAAGAGTGAAAGAGTGGAGCCAGAGTGCTGCTCGCATTCTACCAGCCTTTCCATGCATTTAATCAAACTGTCACTGCTTCCCCACGAGTAGAAATACAGCTTCTCCATGCAAAATGGGCATTACTTCCAGCATATTAGCTCCCAGCACCTCTAAGGAATGCATGACAGTTCATTTGTCTAAGAGAAGGAGGGACAGAGGTAATTGCTGCAATGGCTAGATTGCTTGCCCCAAACATTGGTTGAATGATTGAGATGTTTTTCCCACAATAAATTAGGTCAAACGAGGCCGGAGAGGTTGCAGATAACGACCATATAACGACCGTGCAAGCCTATTGTCTCATTGGTGGTCTCATTTCTCAGGGTTCCAAGCCATGCGGTCAAGCCACCAGAATGCAGAGAAAAAACAGTTTTGTCTCTCAAATGCCATTAGTCTATTGATTGATTGGCTCAGAGAAATAGGGTTTTGTTGCTGATGATGACTGTAAGGATTAATAATAAGAATAACAAGATTCTTGATAATGTTTACTTGATACACCACTTGACAATCAACATTGAACATGCATGTGAATGATTTTTTCCCCCTTTTAGATCATCAGCTCGAATCACCGGGTTAGGCACATCATTTAAATATTTTCTATCAGTTCTGTTTCACAAATGTTCAAAATATATTAGACTGTAACTCAGCAGATTATAACTAAAGTAACGACAAATAATGATGCCATAATAACATACCGACTAATAACTTCAGTCAATCAGATTTTACATTACGTTGGTACAGCTAAGTAAATAAACAATGTATGAAGTCAGCAATTAAATTATAATATTTTTATTATAAATTATAATCACCAATTAAAATATTTACAAAGGGGTTTACACGTTTTTCCTTTCTCTTTATGTGACGCACAGTTATAACTATGTAATGAATGGACTGTATAACTTTATTGACAATAAAGCGTTAACAGTAAATGAAGCACATGTTTATTAAAATGAGTATCATGCAATTCAATTGAATATTTACCCAGATGTACCGCTAGTCACCAGCTTTGATGTTTTGCACATTCTTTAATGAATTGTGCGACATCAGCAAACTCTGAAATCTTTGGCCCTGTCTGTGTTTCATGTCCCGTGATTTGACCAGAAATTGTGCGACAAGTGCAATTACTGGCATTCTGCATGAGATATGTCCTTATTTCTCTGGAACCGAGCGCTGGTACAGTCACAGTCACGGCATTTCCCTAAGCCTCACCATGTGCACGAGAAAAATAATCAGCACCCTGCACTGCAGGAAATCGCAGATTCCGTCACAGTTTATATTCCCATGTGTTATCTGATTAAAGCCTCCACTTCTTTTGATAACACATGTGGAAGATGAGTCTGCTCTAAGTCAATGGGAAATTAAGGAACTAGCCACACTAGCGCAAATATTTATCTGTCCATGAATAATGTAAGTTACATAACTCAGTAGCTGTTGTATGTTTTGTAGATGTTTGAAGTGTGATTAACTTATTGCCCTATTGTGTGTGCATATCTGGAAACTTAAATCAGTTTGCTTTGATTCTGTGAATAAAGCAATCTCTACAAATGCCCAGACAGGGAATACAAAGGTAGAGTTAGGTACAGCTTTGTATGTACAACAGCTTTTTAGCCAGCCCCTTAATTAATTTAATTCTGGTATCGGAATTAATTGCAGAATTATACTGTATTTAAAAAAATTTTGCAATGAGGTGCTTGACCATAGGAATCAAACTTAGTTTAACTAAATGAGCATATCATTTTGATGTTATTTAAGTACCCACTATGATGAACTTCATTTTATCCACTTAGGTGAAGAAAGTAAAGCCTTTCATTAAAAGATCATGTTTTTTTTTAATGATGTCAATTGTGTCATTAGTTTGATCCCATCTTTTTTGAAAACATAATCCAAATTACTAGATTAAGTGACTGACTTTGTGTAATGTAATCAAATATGTAACTGATTAGTTTAAGTAACAAGCAATCAGCAATCCGTGACAAATGTATATTTTATTTAACCCTCTCATCACGTCATACAATGTCATTGGATTAATTTTGAAGAATAACCACTGAATCTTGAAAACTAAACCTGAAAACTAGTGACTAGCTCGCTACTCTCCAATAACTTCCACTAATTGTCAAATTGCAGGAAATGTCACAGTGCCTCAGTAACTCACAGCTTCAGTAACTCTGGGGTTTGTGACATGCCAACACTTGTAGATAGAATAGCTCTAAAGAGCCAGTCAAGAAGCAAATCAACACCTCTGACACATCTGCAATGTGCAATTTGCCCTCCTCTCACAGATTAATTATAAATGAATTATGTTGATTTATAATTAAACATTTTAATTAAAAACATTTTTAACATGTGAAAATGTGCAAAAAAATAGCTGATAATCCAGTTTTCAAAAAACACCCATCAATTCAAACCTGATTCAAGGAGGAGACTAGCCAGCTATGGTTTAAATGTGAGGATATTGCTCTGTTAATGCATATCGGTTTCAGGGTCTGAATAAATTGAGAAGCTGTTTTCTTAGGGTTAGGGTTAGTATGGATGGAGGACCAACATTAGAGTTATTTTGTTGCTTGTAAAATGTGGTTCTAAGGCTGGTTGTCTTGTACAGGGTGGTTCTATGGGCAGGTTGTCCAGTACAGTGCAGTTTTATGGGCAGATTGTCTTTTTACAGTGAGATTCGATAGGCAGATCGTCTTGTACCATGGGGTTCTATGGGCAGGTTTGTTTTGTAGGTAATGTAATGCTCTAGTGTGTTTTAATTGCTGAGATTATTCAGTGCATAGTAACTAATCTCTAGTTTCTCCTACTGTTATTAAATTTTTTTAATTTTTCATGCGACATAAGGAGAGGAAGCACAGTTAATCAAGACATGTCACACGAGGACACAAGGACACGAGGCAGTTAATAAAGACATGTGACCTAAGGACGGAAAGGACAGTCAATAAACACATGCGTCACGTGAAGAGGAAGTACTGTTAATAAAGACATGTAACACGAGGACACAAGGACACAAGGCACAGTTAATTAAGACAGACAGGTGACAGACATCAGAAGAGGAAGCACAGTAATTAATGTAATTAATTACAGTAATGTGACTTGAGGACAGGAAGCACAGATAAAATAAAAAAAAACTTGCGGCATGAGGAGAGGAAGCACAGTAAATAATAACAAAGGCACAGAAAACCAGTTCCTTTGAATGATTTTTGAAAAGGCAAAATTTCAACATGTTCCAAAAATCTGATCCAAACTTGCATATTTCGTTGACACAAGGGAATTCCTGAGTTTTGACATCATAGAACAAAGGGGTCTTCTCTTCCCCCCCGCAATTAAAATAAAACATTGAAACAATATGTGGATCTATTTTGCCTCTTCGATGGGTGAGACTGTTGGCAAAGGTGCCTGTTTTATCGTTTTTTATTATTATCTGGTTATAGATGATGTGTCTGAAAGATTTATGCCCCCAGAACTTTCACAATGCTTTGCACAGCCAAGTCATGGAGGAGATGTTTCAAGACCCAAAATATAGACTCCAAAGCTGTCTCTCTTTTACGTCTATTGGGAGGAATTGAACTTGTTGGAAAGAAAAACACATACCTTACATTAAATGGAATACTCACAAGATTCAGCTGATTCAAGTATTCACCTTGTAAATGATGTAGTCTTTCATTAGGCCCCTCCCATAAGGACAAGTATTCTTCTTGTAAATCGATATTTAATATTATAAAATAATTTTATTAAATAAATCAAAGAAAATAATCCTTTATCCTCTCAGAATCTTAAAGACTTCTTGTCTGGGGTGTCAGGCCTGCAGTGTGAAATTATTTGGTAAGTGGTAAGTTTAGTGAAGGGAGGATGGTGGCTATGATAGTAATCAGCTGGTCATCATTCTGTCATGCCCCTCCCTAATTATTAAACCATGGAACTTACAAAATTGCAACATGTTAGGTGTTAAACCAGCAATTTCCACCCTAAAATTTGGTTATTATTTTCTCGCATGTCTAGACATACAATTGACAGGAAGGTGCCTGATCTGATAACAATTAAAGTATTTAGCGAAAGCAGATGAGAATGCAAGTTTCTAACTTCAGCAAAGAGCATAATTTGTGAATGTGAATGTTTTGCAGAAAGGACCAAGGCAGACACAGAATGCTTGCTCCGGTCGACTGCGCCATGAGTCCAATTTGCCACATACTTCCTCTCCTTTTATCAAAACAGGGATCTGGATTAAATTATACCGTACACCAGAATATACACTGGGCCCAATGAAACAAAACTTTGAGCCAACCACAAAAAAGCACTAGACCAATCAGTTTGTAATTTGCCATTAATGGGTGGAAATTGTACGCATAGTTAAATTAGTTTGGATGAGAGCCTGCCTCTTGAGACCCAATGAATGAAACACACACTACTTTATGCAGCACTGCCCTCACAGTCTGTTATGGCTCTGAGCGCAGTGTTATCCATACGCTTTACCCTCCTTTGGATTCCTGTTCGATGGTCACTTTGATATTCAACAACACTGATTATATGACAAATGTAAAGGGGATAAGAGCTTTTCAAAGAAAATATTTTCTAAAACCCAGAAAAACTGAATTAATTATTGCCGTTTACTTATAAACGTACAATCGCAAACTCAGCCCATAAACACACTGTACACGGAGCAGTTTACCTACAAAATGATCAAGACAAACTGTGACCATAAACACATTATCAATTAAGATCCAATGAAAAACTGTTTGTATAAAAGAACAAATAAATATGATGGTAATATTCTGTGTATATATGTTACAAATTGATATTTTTTACTGATCAAATTCGGTCTCAAAAAGTGTGCACTTTCGCTTCTACCGTAGCAGGCCTATGCAAAATGAATAGTTTATGGGAATTTCAGGCAACAACATAGAGAAACCATAGAGGTTTACGTGAGCCCTTGACCCTCCTTTCAATTCCAATTGCTTTGACCTTCTAACTACTCTGGCTAAGGCTTCAAGGGTGCTTTGGATCATTTTCGAGGAAAAGGAGACAGAGCAGACAATGTTTCCTCACCACACCACTGTAACAGGCCCGTGATGTCTGCTAGTGGGTTTGGAAGAACTTCAGCCTGGGAAATCTGCTGGTTGATCTGGTTACAAACCATCAACCTAGGACATCTGCTATTGAGTCTGGGAATACAAACCTTCAGCCTGGTAGTCTGCTATTGGGACTGGTTACAAACTTTCAGCAGGGGACTTTTTCGGGTGGGTCTGGGAATACGAACCTTCACTCAGGGACGTCTGCTGGTGGGTCTGGTAATACAAACCTTCAACCTGGGACTTCTACTGGTGGGTCTGGTAATACAAACCTTCTAACCTGGATTCCTGTGAGTGGGCCAGGTTAAAAACCTTTCTCCTAGAAATTTTTCGGTGGGGTGGAAATATAAACTTTCAGCCTGCTTCATCTGATGGTGGGTCTGAGAATACAAACCTATAGCATGAGATGTCAGATAGTGGGTCTTTGAATACAAACCCTCGGTCTGGGACATCTGGTACTGGGTCTGGTTACAAACCTTTAGCATGGGACATCTGCTGGTAATACTGGGAATTCAAATCTTCTACCTGGGACTGTTTCTGGTGGGTATGGGAATATTAACCTTCAGCCTGGGATTTCTACTAGTGGGTTTCATAATAATACTAACCTTCTGCATTGGACGTCTGTGTTGGGTGCAGGAAACCTTTTACCTGGGACTCCTGCTGGCGGGTCTCGGAATACAATCCTTCATCCTGGTGTGTCTGAGGGTGGGCCTGGTTACAAACCACCAGTCTGGGACTTTTTTTGGTTTGTCTGAGAATACAAACCTTCGGCTTGCGACATCTGGTGATGGGCCTGATGATACAAATTTTTGGCTTGGGACATTAGTTGTGGGAAACTTTCAGCATGACACATCTGATGGTGGGTCTGAGAATACAAACCTATAGTCTAAGAAGTCTGCTACTAGGCCTTTCAAGACAAACCTTCGGTCTGGGATGTCTGCTGTTGGATCTTTAGCCTGTGACTTTTTCTGGTGGGTCTCGAATTAAAAACCTTCAGCCTTGGATCTCTGCTGGTGGGACTGGGAATATTAATCTTTTTCCAACGACGTCTGCTTGTGGGTCTGATAATACAAACCTTCAGCCTGGTTCGTCTGCTGTTGGGTGTGAGAAACCTTCAGCCTGGGATTCCTGCTGGCGGGTCTCGGAATACAGACCTTCAGCCTGGTACATCTGCGGGTGGGCATAGTTACAAACCTTCAACCTGGGACTTTTTCTGGTGGGTCTAAGAATACAAACCTTCGGCTTGGGACATCTAATGGGCCTGGGATGCCTACTGGTTGGTCTCGGAATGCAAATCTTTAGCCAGGGACTGTTTCTGTTGGTTCTGGGAATACAAACCATCAGCCTAGACTTCTGCTAGTGGATCTGGGAATACAAATCTTCTCCCACGAACGTCTGCTGGCGGGTCTGATGATAAAAACCTTTAGCTTGGGACATCTGCTGTTGGGCATGGGAGACCTTCAGCCCAGCATTCCTCTGGGTGGGCCTAGTTAAAAACCTTCAGCCTGGGAAGTTTTCTAAGGGGTGTGGGAATGTAAACCTTCAGCCTGCGTCAGCTGATGGAGGGTCTGAGAATAAAAACCCATAGCCTGGGTAGTCTGCTACTGGGACTTTGAAGACAATACAAACGTTTGGCCTGGGACATTTTCTGATGGGTCTGGAAATATAAGCCTTCTCCCACGGATGTCTTCTGTTGGGTCTGAGAATACAAGCCTTGGTACTGGGACATCTACTAGTAGTTCTGGGAACCTTCTGCCTGGGATGTCTGCTGGGGGATCTAAGAATATAAACCCATAGCCTGGAAGTCTTCGGCTCGGGACATCTGGTGGTGAGTCAGGAAATACAAACTTCAAGGAAAGGGACGTCTGCTAGAAAAGTCTGGGAATACAAACCTTTGGCCTGGGACATCTGCGGGTTGGCATGGTAACAAACCTTCAGCCTGGAACTTTTTCAGGAGGGTTTGGGAATACAAACGTTCGGCCTGGGACATCTACCGGTGGGCCTGGGGATTTAAACCAAAGGCCTGGGACGCCAGCTGGCAGATCTGAGAATATAAACCTTAGGCCTGGGACATCTACTGGTTGATCTAAGAATACAAACCTTCAGCCTGGGACTTTTTCAGGAGGGTCTGGGAATACAAACCTATACAGCCTGGGAATACAGCCTGGGACTTTTTCTAGTGGGTCTTGGAATACAAACCTTCAGCCTGGGACTTTTGCTGGTGGGTTTGGGAATACAAACCTTCTCCCACGGACGTCTGCTGGTGGCTCTGATAATACAAACCTTCAGCCAGGGACGTCTGCAGTTGGGTGTGGGGTGTCTTCATCCCAGGATTCCAGCTGATGGGTCTCGGAATACAAACCTTTAGCCCGGTATGTCTGCGGCTGGGCCTGGTTACAAACCATCACCCTCAGACTTTTTCTGGTGGACTTGAGAATACAATCCTTTGGCCCGGGACATCTACTGGTGATTCTGGGAATACAAACCTATAGACTTTGACGTCTTCGGCTAGGGATATATGGTGGTAAGACAGGGAATACAAACTTCCAGGAAAGGGATGTCTGCTTGAAAAGTCTGGGAAAACAAACTATAGCCTGGGACATCTACGAGTAAAAACCTTCAGCCTGGGATGTTTGTTGGTGGGTCTTAGAACACATTCCTTCAGCATGGGACATCTGCTGGTGGATCCAAGAATACAAACCTATAGTCTGGAAGTCTTCGGCTTGGGACGTCTGGTGGTGAGTCAATGAATACAAACTTCAAGGAAAGGGACGTCCGTTGGTAAAAAAGGGTTTTGCCGTTTTAAATAAAATGACCTTCTAACATGCCTCTCCAGGAAGTATGGGGGGAAATTCAGATGCCCAAGGCTTTTTCTTTTCTGTTTTCAGACTGAATAGATAATGCTGGAGGATTTATCTGCATTTTTTACTTTATGATCAACAACTCTAAAAAAAGAACATTAAAATTAAAATTGAGCACCTTTGCCTTAGTAATGTTAATATCAGTTTTAATCAGTTTTAATTGCACAATAAAACCTGTTAATATCAGAGCCACTGCAGATACTCAAGTAAAGCTGGACTTTAATAATTTATAATATATAGTAATGTAAGTAAAAATTTGTGAATAATTGTGTAATAATACTCAATAATACAATAACTTTGACTAGAAGCATTAGATATACATGATTAATGTTCATACATTTTTACTTCTATTTTTCCCCATTAGATAGCTAAAGTGGAGTGGTTCGCTGTTCCTGTCTCTGTCATGGGTGCTCAATGCTTACTAGAGTGATTTTATTGTTCCAACAACCTTATGTCAGCTAGGATCAGCTACAAATTGTCATCTGTATGAATATTTGTTTATTTTATTTTAAAAAAAGGTCAACAGATTACTAATTAGTAGTGGATTACTTAAAGTAATTAATTAATTAAGTAATGAATTGTTATAAACTAGAAGCATTAGATATATATGATTAATGTTTTTCTATTATCCAAAAACATAGCAAATAGCCTAAATAATAGCTCTAGCTGACAGATATTGGCACCAGCCAGGAAACAGGCACTTGGTCTTACACTGATGCCTGACTGCTTCTCCAGATTCATGATTAGGAACCTGACGGAGATTAGAAACAATATTGAGACTGTGTCTTTTCCCCGCCGTGTGAAAAGAAAGTCATTATTATACAGAAATTTTTGTCAGAAAAATCTCATCAGCATTCATTGTAGTAATCATGTATCTCAAAATTAAGAATGCGTTTACTAAATGTTAGATGTTTAAACTCTAAGGCCTGTCTTATCAGTGAAGTAATAATGGACAATAATGTTAATATCTTAAATCTGTCTGATACTTGGCTGAAACCAGAGGAATACATAGCCTTTAATCAGACCACTCTGGATGGTTTCTCCAGCAGCCAAAACCCTCGCAAAGCCACTCCGGACGGTTTCTCCTGCAACCAAAAAGTCTGGTTGTGGTGGTGGTGTTGTCACAATTTTTCGTGGCGAGCTTTGCTTAGCACCTAAAAGTTTTGGCAGCTATTCGTCATTTGAAGTACTTGTCTTACAGATGACCTGTTCAAATAATGGTAATAACCGCTCTCACAAAAAAACAAGCTTTTTATTAGTTAATATCTATAGGGTCTGTATAAAGAATTTTTAGGTGAGTTTGGTGACTTTTTATCTGTTTTTCCATACAACCAGGTACTTTCTGATCACTTTCTTTTTACGTTTAAAATTCAGTTGGCGAATTCCATGGTCCTAGAGTAGAGGCAGTTTATGAGTCATTCAATTAATCCAAGTACAATACTAAAGTTTATCGAAGAGCTGCCAAATGTTTCACCCGAGGAAGGAATATTCAATAGTATTACCTCAGTGGATGAAATGCTAGATATCTCTAACAAGGCATTAAGTGGAACTCTAGACCTGCTCCTCTGAGAATGAAGAAAATCAAGCATAATAAATTCTCCCCGTGGTGCACAGATTAAATGCGGAAACTCAAGCAGGAATGTCGTAAGCTGGAGTGCAAGTGGCGCTCATCCAAACTAGGTTTTCTTTATTGCATGGAAAGAAAGTGTTCTTAATTATAAATGTGCATTAGTGGCTGCTCGCACTGCATATTTCTCCAAACTAATTGAGGAGAACAATGCCAACGAAGTTACTGAAAGATCTTCTCTCGGTGACGTCAAAACCAATGTTAAACATTGTTAATGCATCTTTAGTATCAGAATATGTCCCTGAGTCTCTTAAAGTAGCTGTAATTAAGTCAACTATAAAGACACAAAACTTATATCCAAATGTTCTTAAGAACTTTAGGCCAGTTTCTAATTTGCCATTTTTGTCTAAAATATTGGAGAAAGTAGTAGCCCAGCAGTTATTGGAATTTATAAACTCTAATAATATGCAAGAAACATTTCAGACAGGTTTTTGAACAGATGGTGATCATCCTTGGCCCAAACGGCCATCATACAAGGCTCAATGACTATGTGCTGGACCTAGATGGAAAGATGATGAACAAATGTATTGGTTATAGATCTTAGAGTAACAATTGATCCAGATCTTTCTTTTGACCATCATATTAAAGATATTGCTAGAATAGCATTCTATCACCTGAGAAACATTTTTTTACGTGACTGGGATGCAGAGAAAATTTATCCATGCTTTTGATTATTGTAATGCTATATTATCAGGTGGCTCAAATACAGCCACAAATACATTACAAGTTGTTCAGAATGCAGCTGCTAGCATCTTTACCAGACGTAAGAAGTATGATCACATCACACTAGTGTTAGCTTCATTACATTGGCTGCCAATAAGGCAGCGGGCTGATTTTAAGTTACTTTTGTTAACTTTTAAGGCTGTAAATGGGCTAGCTCCCTCATATCTAACAGATATTATTGTCCCGTTTGTCCCATCTAGACTACTTCGCTCACAAGAGGCTGGGAATCTATATACACCAAGAATAACCAAAACAAAATATGGAGGAAGAGCATTTGCATACAGAGTTCCACAACTATGGAAGCCTCCCAAAGTTTGTGTGGGAATCGGGGCACAGTCTTTATATTTAAAGCAAGATTAAAAACATATCTATTTAAACTTGGATATAGTCAATAGGGGGACTTTGACAGAGAAAGGACTGTGGCTATTAGACATTTTTGGTGCTAAGAACCATTCCTGTTGTCGCACCATCACTGGTGGTTCCCCCCTAGGTGGGGCGGGATGAGTTTGGACCTCCTTCATGGCCATGTGTCATTTCCGGCACACACCCCCTTTGTATGCTGCCATAGATATACCACATGGACAGAAGTATTGGGACACCTACTCATTACACCTACAGGAGCTTTTATGACATCCCATTCTAAATCCATAGGTATTACTATCGAGTTGGTCCCCCCTTTGCAACTATAACAGCTTCCACTCTTCTGGGAAAGCTTTCTACAAGACTTTGGAGTGTGTCTGTTGGAATTTTTGCCCATTCTTCCAGAAGAGCATTTGTGAGGTCAGACA
>JAOYSI010007628.1:0-12016 GCA_025775065.1 Hiodon alosoides | reverse complement strand
GAGCATCTTCATCATTCTTCTCTCACACAGTGAAGAGCAACCTTGGTCAGCTGTGAAGTCTGCTGTTCAAACCAATGGGTTGAAACACATTACAACTAATTAATCACACGCTGCAAGATTCCTGTTAAATCCAACAAAGCCAGTGCGAATATGCTATTTTAAGTCACCTTGGAAAAGAGTGTATGCTAAATAAACAATTTGCAATATATATGTTATTAATGGAAATACTTAATGATTATCAGAATCAAAATCTTTGCTAAAACCTTTTTCCATGTTCTTTAAATGTTTATATCTTACAAATAAACAAGTAGTTTCAAAGCTATACTTTGAGGCACATGCCTTTACAACAGTCAAAATGTATATTCTTAGAACTGTATAGACAACAAGGAAGGAACTAATAGTTAAAAAAAAAAAAAACTTACATATTTACCGTACCACCATTGTACTGCATGTAACCTTGCAAAAATGTTCCCTATATATTTTAATAGCAGGTCGCAAATCTTGGAAATGTAACCCTGTTTCCATGAGAATAATTATTCATAGATGCAGCTAGATAACCGAATGGCTCAGCTTCAAAGAGATCAATCAAGTTCAAACCTGGGAGACTCACTCAACTTCCAGACTAACCTAATAGATTCTCACAAGTTGTAACTTGGTATTTTGAAACAGATTTTATTGGTATTATTTCTAGAGGTAGCAGCATTGAAGGCAAAAAAAGTGCTAAATTCTCAGGTATTTTCCAATTAAATTAGTTTACTCTATGCTCAAGGGATTAGACACATTGTATTGTAGATACTTTTTCCAAGCGATAGAAAAAAAATAAGTTAAATGCAATCACAGAACGCAGTTGGGTAATTAAAAGAAGAGTACACAAAAGTTTCACCAACCCTTCCCTCATATTTGGAGAATTTCAACAAACTAGATTTAAATCTGGGAAATTTTAAGACAGGACAGATAAATTGCTCCATAAATTTAATGGAGACTTTAAGATATGTTACTGCATAAAAATAATTGAATGCTTCTTTTAAGTTGTTAGAAATAAGCTATAAGCTAAGGAAAGGCCCTATGAATTAAAAAATGTTTTGTAAGACTATGGGGGGTGGACCTCCGACCCTCTAGGGGGGTCCAGGGGAGCATGCTCCCCGAAAATTTTTTTTGCACATTTGTATGGCATAAACAAAATAAATATTTCCCACATACACCAACAACTACTGAAACTACTGCCCCTTTCTCTGCTGTCAAACACACCTGCTGTCCCTCCCTCAGGGAGAAAGACTCCCCTGCTACCCCTCTCCCTGTGGGGAACTACCTTCCCTGCTACCCCACAAGGACTCCCTGTGTCACAGTTCACAACACAGCCCCAGTTCTGCAGTAGACATTATCAGTCACTTATCTCTCCACTGTTTCAATCACCTTCCGCTCCCATTGGCCAAAGAAACAAGCAATGTTAAAATTCGCCAGTTACTCCTGTTTACTTCTTGACAAAAGCCTATGAATAATCTGTTTGGCCATTGACTTGCCATCTACTAGCGGTACCAACTAGGGATGTCAGTTTGCTGTTTATCTTTTAACTTTACCTCAGACTGCTAACGATAGCTAGCTAGTGAAGCCGTAAGCAGTGTATGCCAATTAACCTAGTAACGCTAACGTTAATTTAGGTTAATTATCATGATTCTAACTTCGGCAGTAACATTATTTGTTTGCTCTCGTACACTGATGATGATAAATTGTGTGTGGAGTAGTGTATAAATGCAGTGGATACTCTTAATGTTAGTTAACGTTACTTACCTTAAAGATTTGTCCTCCTCCTCAACCAAATAGACGGATCCAGGAATACTCCAGTGCATATTACCTGCGAGTGCGTGTAAGCGCGTGAGTTTACAGCAGTGGGTGGGGAACTGACTGAACTGACTGGAGCTGACTGGCACGAGAGAGACAGCAAAACACAACCTTAGAGATATTTTATGTTATTATGAGACAGAGAAGTGTAAAAATGTTTTTGGTTCATTATGAGATAGCTGTGTTTTTCAGTGCCGGACCGACACAGTGGGAGAAAGTAATGTAAGGGTGATATAAAGCTACTTCAGACTAATAGGCCCATGTTGGAATGTATGTTTCCCAGGTTATTCTTGGCTGATTCTTGGCTAAAACTGTGCAAAATCTTTTTGCAAAGAGGCAGAGCTCATCTCCCACGAATCTCCCACCTAGCTGCCCTAATGCCTTGGTCTCCACAGGCCTGCACCCAGCTAAGTTAAGGGAGGAGAAGAATAGATAGGGGAGGGATTTGAAATACAAAATAAATAACTTTTTTAGTAACATTTATATTTTACTTTCTTAGCAGATGCTTTTATCCAAAGCAACTTGCAGACTCCACAATATCTACATTCTTTCAATTTATACAGCTGGATAGTTACGACACAACACAGAACACAACCAACAAGAGAGGCCAGTGCTCCGACCAGCTTGCGCCCTCACCAGGTTGATAGCAGAGGTAAAACACAACCCCTTAGGCAAACACGGAAGACAAGCTGGTGGGGTGCTAACAAGGCGAGTGGCCATCCTGGACAGTGTCTTATATCTTAGGCCGTAACTTCCCCCTGCTCCTCTCCAGGCACTCTGACTGCTCACGCTGGCTCAGTCTCAGCTTGTAAGGCATCCTGGAAGATCCCCCCAAAACCCCTTAGAATGCAACGTGATGAACTATTAAAAAGTCAAACACCAATCACTTTATTCGGTTCCTGCTGTGGTAACAAACTATCAGACATTGTAGGCAAAAGTAACAGTGGCAGCATATTGTGCTCATGTTCAAAATGTTTATAAACAGGCAGGTCAATATAGAACAATTGTTATCATTTTCGTATTCTTTATTATCTTATATACAATGAATGCCTGGCAAAAGGCAAAAAGACCTCTTGAGGAGTAGGGGGTGGGGATTAAAATAAAATCACAAAAGGGACATCAAAAACAAATGTTAGGTAGGACAAACACCAACAGCACTGTAGACAGCTCATGGCAACTAATAAAACATACTACCATGCAGACACTTTTACAGGGGATTCTCTGTAAATTTGATGGTTATAAAGAGGAAGTAATTTTTGTATGTTGTTTTCACCACTCTGTCTAACACAGTAATATACAGCTGTTTCTTCAGTTTGCAGACTGTTCTCTTGTAAAGACACTGTGCTGCTGGAGGTGTCTCTGGATATGGTGAATTTTTCTTTCAGTAAATCTTTATTAGTAGTACTTCTACCTCCCCACATATGCAAAATCCACAACCTGGTGGTTTTCGGACCCAGCCTGGAGCGTAGTTACCATCCGTCACAGAATACCCAGAGACTTTACTGGAGATGGTGAGAGATTCTCCTGGTTTTACTGTGATAAAACCTGGCTGGGTGAGTTCAACATTACAGAGTACACCTGTGAAAAACATGAAGTTAACACATTATATTTAAATAAAACTGTAGTTTTGCTTCTCTGAAAAAAATGATAAAATAAGTTGTAAAGAAAATGCAGACGCAGTGGCAAAAATATAAAATTTGAAGTCTATCCCCATAACCTGAAACTTACGTGAAATAGAGCCCACCAAAATGATTGTACCTGTAATGGTTCGCATAGTGACAGGAAGGGTTTGTGGTCCACTTTACAGTAATTTCTGTTAAGAGAAGTCGCTGTGTCTTTTAAAGGTAATACAGGTGACTTAATTTGTTTAAATGAAAAACAAAAAAAAAGTGCAGACGGTCTTCACATACTTTTGTAAGGAGCTCCCCATGTCCCCTCATGGAAAGACCTGGAAGAGCAGCAAATTTCTACTTGATTGACCAGCTTGCGCTAAAGTTATGATGTAGTTAGTTAATTTATAAAATAATCTCTAATAAGATCATGATCTACTGCTAGAAACTGCTGTATATATATCAGGATATTTTCAAAACCCAAAATGATCACCCACGGATAAGGAGATAATTAACTGCTGGGTAATGAATAAAGAAAATACCCAACAGCAGACACATAAAGACACACCACATGAATATTACGGATATCACAATGCTTTGAAACTCCTCTACTGGAGGGCATCACACACTATGGAATTGAAATTCACCCAAGACAAGAGGACAATCCTGTCTTGGCTGAGTTCTAAACTGTATTTCACAGCTGGATAATAATGACCAAACTGGCTGTTTGATTGGCAGCACAGGTGCATAGGCAGTTTACACGGTACAGGCTCCTTCTTTCTAAAAACACTGTCGCTGGAGATATCTTGGGAGTAAATTTATTGAGTAATATAGAAAAGATGATAGTAAAATACAGATACCTTTATATGATTTAAAAAATAATCCATCAATCAGTTTTTTCTCAACTTTTCATATTTTGCTTTCTGCATTATACATTTATTAAATTTATCGAGCATGACATTGTAAGGATTTTAAAAATTTAAGTCCTTTATGTGACTTATTTAATCAGATTTGTTCTTTAAAAATACATAGTAAATATGTAATACAAGAAATACAATAATGCTATTTTAAAATGTTATTTGTGTGTATTGGGCAAAATAAGAATAAATTCAGTTGAAATGTAAATGTATATAATATATTTATATAATATAAAATGAGCAATGTAAGTCACTCCAGGTTATAGCATGTCAACTGGTAGGGAGAGTGTCTATACAAACGTAGTGTGACAGAGCTGAATATCAGCATGGGTGGGTAACAGTATCCTGTTATTTTATATATCAAAATTGGGAACGACTTCTATAATATAGAAACCAGGAATCGAAATCAAAAGCATCATACACAGCATCTCACAGCTGTGAGATCTTTTACACTCAGTGGAGTGAAGGGAAGCTGCCATTTTTTTATCGAGTAATGTAGCCTTCTGTGATAAAGGGGAAGTGGTATTTGTACAGCCTCTCCCTACTATCTTGCACTGTGAGTCTCTGGCACAGTAATACACAGCAGTGTCTTCAGCTCTCAGGCTGTTCAACTGCAGATACAGCTGGCTGTTGCTATTGTCTCTGGAGATGGTGAATCTTCCCTTAACAGACTGGGAGTAGTATGTGCTACTACCACTGCCATCTATGATGGCCAACCACTCCAGTCCCTTCCCAGGAGCCTGTCTGACCCAGCCCATTGTGTAGCTGCTGAAAGTGAACCCAGAGGCTGTACAGGTCAGTTTGTGGGAGTCTCCTGGTCTCTTCACCACTGATTTAGACTCAGTCAACACAATCTCAGACTGAACACCTGTAAATAAAGAGAATATTTTTACAAGGCACATTTTTTGATTAGCAAACTTATTTAGTCAGAGAGCGAGAAAGAGACAGGAAAAAAACAGTGACCTGTGAGAGACATTGCTGTGAGGGTGAGCAGGGCTGGTAGGAGCTTCATGACTACAGAAGAGAGGGAGGAGCACTAAATTAAAGTACACAAGTCCCACTGACTGTATCTCATTCTGATACTGGCTCTATTAAAAGCTCTCGAAGATTTGCATTGGATCCTCCTCTGGGGAAGGGCATAGTGAGGGTCACTAGAGGTCAGACAGGAACCAGTGTGGTGAGGAAGAATAAAACCCTGAGCTGCTAAAAACCTGCATTTGCAATGCAAACATTACATTCAGTTTTTTAGCTACTTTCTTTATATTTCATGTTTGTAACAAAGTCTACAATATCGCAGAAGTGTACCCAGATCTTAGTGGTGATACAGCAGTAGAAATTTAGGGCATTGATACACACCTTAAGATATATGCTTTTAAATAAAAAATGACTATTCATTTAATTTTATTTCGAAAACCAATTTTTTTTTAAGGAGAAATGTTACGTAATGTGTGAAGCTTTTACTTTCTCCCACTGTATCTCGGGCACAGTAATACAAAGCTGTGTCATCCGTCTGCAGTCTCTTTAGTTGTAAAGAGAATGTTTTGTTGATAGAATCTGGAGTAAATTGGGTGGTCTTGGGAGGATATTTGTAAGCTCTGCCAGCAATTCTACACTCTAGTTTCTTTTCTACATATTTCCAGGTGTACTTCACGGCAGACTTTTATATATTTAGAGTCGCTCATGCTCCTGTAGGAAGTAGAAGACGATGAATTTGTCCCAAAGTGCAACTATCTGAACCCTCTACCTCAGCTCTCTCACATGTCAGGTATGATATCCAAATCCTTTTTCTGAGCTTTTTAAGACAAAATGACTCCAATTTAAAATAGACATTATAGAGCTGGTTGTCAATGAATAATTCTTTCTTCTTAACATATTTCCAAGATATTCCTTTTAAACTATTGCAGGAACTTATATTGCAAACACTGTCCTGTCTTATAATTTACAGTGAGCCCAATGGAAGCTAAAGCCTGTAAAAAGACTTTGTTACGCACCTGAGTGGGGGTTCCACTTATGGTAACCGCACTCAGGTGCCAACAATCAAAAGACTCTATAAAAGAGCCTGCAAAGCAGGATCAGGGGAGTTTAGACTGAAAAGTGTGATTTGGTGATGTAGAGGTAATTGGAATATAAGTATTTTTTGCCATATTTACACATTTAGAGCTGAAGAAAATCAGTCACTGTTGTATTTTTAATTAATATAACTTCATTAAAGTACTTTTTGTATAATCACCATCCATATTTACTAATAATTAAAACATTTTACATTTTTTTTGTTTTAAAATAAAGTATGCATTATATGCATTATATAGAATGCAGAGAGGAATCTCCATGGTAAAATGCCATTGAGATGAGCAATATTACGTGCTGAATTTTGTCCTACTGATTGCCGTATTCAAAGCTATTGGCCAGTCCCTTGTTTTAAGGACTGACATATTTTTTACTTTTTAAATAATCTACCAATAGTTAGTATTTCTTATTTCTAAGTCAAAGATCTTACTTTTAAAAACTAGTTTGATACCTAAACAACAAAGAACTGGTTAAGGTAGAGTAATACCTAGGACAGTACTACAAAGCTGTATCATCAGTCTGTGGACTCTTCCCTTGTAAAGATGCTGTTCTGCTGGAGGTGTTTCTAGAGATTGCGAATTTGTTCTTAAGTGAATCTTTGTAACCAGTGCTTTCATAATAGAAAATAAATCCAGTCTACTCCATTGCTTTCCCTGCATGTTGCCGGATCCAGTGTAAACAATAGCTGCTATCAGTCAGCAAATACCCAGAGACTTTACAGGAGATGGTCAGAGACTCTCCAGGTTTTAGTCATAGAACCTGTCTGGGTGAGCTCAACAATACAATGTACACCTGTGACAAGCAAAGTACACACACATTGTGTCATATTTACATTAATGGAACAAGAAATGCAACTTTATTTTTCCAATGCAAAAATTATGTGACAGAACACTGTGGACTAACTTCACAGCTGAGCAGTTACTTAATCAACGGAAAACACCAAGGTAGCTCTAATGAGTGAGAGAAGCTGAAAGATGAATATTCTCTTTCAGTCATGTAGGGCAAAACCTCGCCAGAATTGATGTGAAAAAGGGTAAAAAGCCTTTTCCTGCATTCTCCTGAATTTGTATTTCTTTATTCCTTCATTATCTATTTCCAAAACTTCACTTTTTGTGCTTCAGTCTTTTTTCTTATGTCAATTTCTGACATCACTGATGTGTTTGTCTTCTGTTCCCAGGGGCCATTATGGATGTGTTCTCTCTGTCTTTTTCCAGTCCTCCATGTCCAGTTTCTTACGGTTTCCAGTTTCTTGATTTGTCTCCAAAAACACATCAAGTAATCCCATCCTGGTGAATGCATCAAACGGCTGAGGTCTGGGTCCATCCGACCTGAGACCTCCTTACTTATAGCAGTAAAAGTAATTGTAAAATGTTCACTAAGTCGGACCCAGGACCAATAACCCCAAGTACAAGTGTCAGGAACCTTTTTTGAGAGAAAATTATCGAAAGAGCCACAGCAAAAGTTTACAATCCAGAGGGTGCTGGAGACTGAGACACAGGGGGAGGGTGTATGCCATTTATTTGGCATTGTGCAGAACAAACCAAATAGTTAACTAAACAGAAAAACTTCAAAGAAACTGCCCACATTCGTTGGAAATTTTATCTTTATTTTTATTTTTTTTAGCAACACTGAGCATGCAGCCCATACCATTCAGTTTCCCTCCTTGAGCTCCATCCGACATTGGTGAAGTACCCCATAATCCGTGCCCTGCACTCCTAAATCACAGATGGCTGGCCTACCCGGGTGCCTGATGAGATAGCGAGAGACCTTACCACTGTTTGTAGACGGACCTTTATGAACCTACAACATCTCAAAGACCACCAGATAATTCCAACAGGGGAGAGATCTTACCACTGTTTGCTGTGTGGGAAGACCTTTAGTCGAAAAGGACATCTCAAAAATCACCAGCGAACTCACACAGGGATGACGTCATACCACTGCTCCCAGTGAGTTTGACTACTAATGGAACTTTTCAAACACACCCATGAATTCATACTGGGGAAAGGCTGTACCACTGCTCCCAGTGTGGGAAGAGTTTCAGTGTATCAGGAACTTTGACAATGCACATTTCAGCATGGGAAGATCTTATTTTGGAATATCTAAAAACACACCAGCTAATTCATACAGGGAAGAGACTGCTCCCTGTGTGGAAAGAGTTTTACAGCTGGTAGAAGTCTTATAATTCACCAGAGAATTCACATGGCAAACACAAGCCGTTCAGATTGAGTATATAATGATATTTAAGTAACCACAATTGTATGTATTCATGTGGACAAGTTCTAGGAAGTATTAAAAAAAGAAGCATTAGGAGACCTGGTGTTCATGCTGCCGGAGGAAATGTGTTCGACTAGCATGATACAAGTACAGAATTGAGGAAGATAAGGGAGAGTCAGGAGTTTTAGCAGCTGAACATTGATGCTACCACACTACAAAGGCATTTTGGTTTGGGGGGGATTGCAAACAGATGTTTTAAGGGCTGTGTTGGTAAAAGTCACTAGTGCACAAAAAGCTTTCCAGCCATGGAATGTATGCTGATTGATTTGTTTGTAGTATTTTGTTTGCTGGTGACCTTTTTCTTATCTCACTGTAAATAAAATCCTCCCTGGGTGATTTTTTGAGGGTACATCTGCCTCCTACTGTCCTTCAACGACTCGATTACCCGACAACAGTTACACACTGGATCTGTCTGTAAAGAAAGCACTCTCTTTGTTTAGAGACGGTGTGGAGAAATTGAATGTGTATTGATTGGTTTAGCCAGGGCTCCTTCTCTCTTTGGGGCTTTGGGGTAGGTGTTTTGTATTTTTGAATTGACTTTCTAATTGGACTGTAGGGCAGCACCGGAAGTGGATTTTAGGTGTCTGACATGTTGGAAAAACTTACGACAAACATTCACTTAAGAAGATATTATTGTACCTTATAATATCTCCAGAGACACCGCCAGCCACACATTACAAGGGAATACCCATAACAAATAGTCTTTCCAAGGGAACAGTCTGCAGACTGAAGAAACAGCTGTGTATTTTAGTGCCTGACAGACACAGTGAAAGTAATGTAAGGGTGACTACTTCAGACTTAAGTAACCATGTTGGAGTGTATGTTTCACAGGTTATTCTCAGCTGATGGGAGGGATGAAAAAAACAAAAGAAATACCTACACACAACACAACCAATAAGAGAACCAGTGCTCCGGCTAGCTAGCACCCTCACTGTGTCGAAAGCAGAGGTAAAACACAACCCGCAAGTCACACACAGAAGACAAGCCGGTGGGGTCGTCTTAGCCAGTGTCTTAGGCCATAACTTCCCCCTGCTCCTCTCCAGTCCATGCTGGCTCAGTCTCAGCTTGTAAGGCTCATTACCAGCATCCCAGAAGATTCCCCAAAAAAGCCTGAGAATGCAACATGATGAATAAATAAAAAGTCAAACAATCCACTCCAGTGTCCAAACCTTTTGGTTTTCGGACCCAGCCTGTAGCGTAGTTACCATTCATCACAGAATACCCAGAGATTTTACAGGAGATGGTGAGAGATTCTCTTGGTTTTACTGTGAAAAAACCTGGCTGGGTGAGTTCAACATTACAGAGTACACCAGTGAAAAACAAGAAGTTAACACATTTAAATTTAAATTTATTTAAATAAAACTGTAGTTTTTCTTCTCTGAAAAAAAAGATAAAATATGTTTGGAAAGAAAATACCAACAGATGCAGCGGCCAAAAAATAACATTTGAAATTTATCCCAACAACCTGAAACTTATGTGAAAAAGAGCCCACAAAAATGATTACAGCTATAATGGTTCCCATAGTGACAGGAAGGGTTTGTGGTCCACTTTACAGTAATTTCTGTTAAGAGAAGTCTTTTAAAGGTAATACAGGTGACTTAATTTGTTTAAATGAAAAACAAAAAAAATTTCTACTTGATTGACCAGCTTGCGCTAAAATTATGATGTAGTTAGAATTTATAAAATAATCTCTAATAAGATTATGATCTACTACTAGAAACTTTTGTATATATATCAGGATATTTTCAAAACCCAAAATGATCACACACGGATAAGGAGATTAACTGCTGGGTAATGAATTAAGAAAATACCTGCTATACAGCAGACACATAAAGACACACCACATGAATATCACGGATATCACAATGCTTTGGAACTCCTCTACTGGAGGGCATCACACACTATGGAATTGAAATTCTTTAATTAAGCTCCTAGTGCCGGCCAACGGAGGATGGGCTCCCCCATTAAGCCGGGTTCCTCTCAAGGTTTCTTCCTGCCAACCTAGGGAGTTTTTCCTTGCCACTGTTGCCACTGGCATACTTAGGGGGGGGGGTCAGACCTGGGAAATATTCTATTTTTCTATATGTAAAGTGTCTTTGTGATATGGAAACATGTGAAAAGCACTTAAAATGTAGTCAATGTAGTACACACATCACTTTGAAAAGAGTTCTGCTGCCCCCCGAACATTTTGAAATGTTGACAGGAAAATATGAGCATATGCGCTAAAAAAAACAGGTATTTTTACTAGGGCTGTCATACGATTAAAATAATTAATCACATGATTTTCTGTAGTTAATCGCGATTAATCGCAATTTTCTAATGTGCTGAAATTTGGCCCTAAATAAACAATTTTCCATTTAAAAAGCAGTGTGTTATGTTGGAGGCATACTGTGTTTTATTGTCATAGAAAGAAACACAAAATAATCTGTATAAGAAAGTTTTGAGCATTTATTTTTTAAACAAAGTTCACTGTAATTTACAGGTTTTCATGCCTCAAATGTTAATAGGGCTACTTCCTGAGCGATGAAGTTAGAACACGTGTGCTTGTTGTCATCTACAGTTTAAACCCTCAACATCGCTATTGTGTTCGCTATTGCGTTTGTTAGCTTGTTAGCTTGCTGCTCGTTGCCTAGTCCATTTGCCTCCTGCGTACAAACTTTAAAAGATTAGGCTGCTGCTGTCCAGCATTGCCAGCCCTCTCACTACTGCTGCCGGCGTCAACTCTGTGTTTTTCTTGTAAATGATACTTGCTTGTAAATGAGACTCGATGTACTTGTGTGATACACAAATTCATCCTTACAGTAGCTGCAATTAACTTTGCTTTTATTCAAAGACCCATTTATAAGGGTGCTGTAATAAAGCTGGCCGTTTAAAAGCCCTTTTAACATCATTCAAGTTTATTTAATCAGCAAAGTTATATCTACATTCAAGCAGTCGATTGAAAAACAAGCGCGAGAGGGTGGAGTTGTATTTTAACTATGGATGGATGTCATTAAGGGTCATTGTAACTGATAATAATATTGAATGATATTTTCTGAGACAGTTATTGTACCGTGAAACCCTAGTCTAAACGTGTGATGCATAAACCATAGCTTGTATATCTCTGTAAATTTGTTTTTGCAAGTGTATAAAATGTTAACATAAGCTATGTTCTTCTTACAAATGGCTGTGCGGTGTATACAGAACCTTACATAGAATAAGTTAGTGTAGCACGCCGACGTGCTTGGTTCAAGCTTCTTGCCAGCTTTATTTTAAATCAAGAAAAAATAAACAATAACCGCTCTTCAGGGCTCCTCCTCACGGGTTCAC
>JAOYSI010007627.1:0-12016 GCA_025775065.1 Hiodon alosoides | reverse complement strand
AGGGTACATCTCTGGGGTCTTCAAGTGGGCACCTTCCATCCTCAGTGTTTCGTCGACTAGCCCACGACACCTCAAGATGGCTCGACGGTGATTCTGGCGTCCCAGCTTCACCCCCCTCCGTCCCCCACTCAACTCAGCCCAGCTTACTTACCGGCACATCAGCATTTCTTTCTTTCCATTGTGCTTGAGATCCCCAGCCAGAATCTTTCCGTCTCAACCACAGCCAGTTGCTGCTTCAGATAAGTTCTTCACTGTGCAACGCAACTCTTGGCCACTGAATCCGACATTTCTGAGAAAGCGGGTTGTAGAGTGTGCCACAAATCCTCGACAACCCACCTCCACTGGGTAAACCCGGACTCTCCATCTTCGCTTTTCCGCTTTAGCAGCTAGCTGAGCATAGCGCAGTTTCTTCCTCTCATACGCCTCACCTACATCATCCTCCCATGGCACTGTTAACTCAACCAGGTGAACAAGTCGTGCTGATCCAGACCACAAGACAATATCTGGTCGAAGGTTGGTGGTGGCAATCTCAGGTGGAAAAATAAGCCGTTGACCAACATCTGCCAGCATTTTCCAGTCTCTAGCAGCTTCCAGTTGTCTTGGGCGAGAACTGGTTTTAACACCTTAACAAATATAATAGTTACAACATAATGGTTACAAATTCTGTGTAAATGTGTGTGTGCATGTGTGTGCGTGTGTATCTGTCTGTGTGTGTGTGCACCCGCGTGTGTATATGTTTTTGTGTGTGAGTATATGTGCACGCACTTGTATATGTTTGCGTTTGTGTGTGTTTGTTTGTGCTTTTGTGTGAGTGTGTGTGTGTGCACTCGCGTGTATTGTCTGATGTATAAATTGTCCATAATCCTGATTTAATTAACTGAAAAAGTATATAGTGAGTCATAAAAAATCTAATTTCACTGAAAGTTAGTGAGGAAATAATTGTTTGATGAACACATCATTTATCACGGCAGTCAAAACTGGAAAATGAAATGGTGTGGAATAAAACCTGTGAAGTCCAGATCACGGCCTGGAAACCCCAAAATGCCACACAGTTATTTATTTGAGGACCAAGTGTTGTTAAATGAAAGCTTACAGATTATTATTTTGATGTTTTTAATACCTGCCAGGGAGCCTCCTTTAATTAACGTCAATTACAGATGTCTCCGGAGAAATGTATATTTCTTCTGCAGCAGATTATGATGAAAGCAAAACCTTCATTAAAACTCTAAATCAAGTCTCTTCACCTACGCAATGTAAAGTCTGAACAGATGGATTGGATCATTTCACTCCACGTGGAATGACAATAAACTTAAGACAGGAAGGGAATTTAGTAACAGCATTAGAAATATTGCCTTCTAGGTACAATATTTAAAACTATCCAGTCATATGCCACGACAAGGCGCGAATAAAAAAGGCCACAGGTGAACTCTCTTTTGCTTGAGAACAATGGGGCAACATTGAGCTGGGAATAAAGACAAGGGAAAAACAGGGAGCGTCAGAATAAAGACGAGGGAAAAACAGGGAGCGTCAGAATAAAGACGAGGGAAAAACTGGGAGCGTCGGAATAAAGACGAGGGAAGAACAGTTAGCGTCAGAATAAAGACGAGGGAAAAACAGGGAGCGTCAGAATAAAGACTGGGGAAAAACAGGGAGTGTCGGAAATAAAGACGAGGGAAAAACAGGGAGCGTCAGAATAAAGACGAGGGAAGAACAGGGAGCTTCAGAATAAAGACGAGGGAAAAACAGGGAGCGTTGGAATAAAGACGAGGGAAAAACAGGGAGCGTCGGAATAAAGAGGAGGGGAAAACAGGGAGCGTCGGAATAAAGACGGGGGAAAACAGGGAGCGTCGGAATAAAGACGAGGGAAGAACAGTTAGCGTCAGAATAAAGACGAGGGAAAAACAGGGAGCGGCAGAATGAAGAGGAGGGAAGAACAGGGAGCGTCAGAATAAAGACGAGGGAAAAACAGGGAGCGTCGGAATAAAGACGAGGGAAAAACAGGGAGCATCGGAATAAAGACGAGGGAAGAACAGGGAGCGTCAGAATAAAGACGGGGGAAAAACAGGGAGCGTCAGAATAAAGACGAGGGAAAAACAGGGAGCGTCAGAATAAAGACGAGAGAAAAACAGGGAGCGTCAGAATAAAGACGAGGGAAAATCAACTTTAAAGCATTTTAAATTTCAGCTGCCATGTCTGGGTTACAACGTGATAATACACAGCATTGTTGAATTACAGAAGCCCACAGAACACTGCCATCGCTATAAATAAAGAGCTACTGAAGTCCACACGCTCCGCCCATCAGTTAGTGACAGTGGCAGAACCTATCACAAAGCCGTGCATAGCATTACTAAAAATAACAGGGTGAAGGACCCAGGGACAGGGTCATTTTCCCCTCCTCATCCACACCTGATTAAACTGTCCTCAAACTCATCTTAGCCGCTTTAACCGGATGCATCTACTAAAATCCAGTCGCTAACTATTTCCCTAGATATTAAAGGTCTCTTGACTCCTTTGGTCAATGGGGGTCGCCTAGCACTGAAATTGTTTTATGATATTTGCATGTTTTGTTTTGTTTTTTTCCACGTCAGCCCCACACGCCAACATCGTCAGCAAGGACTACGAAGAAGAAGAAAAAATTGTCCATGAAGTGGAGGACATGTCCAAAAAAAATGACAGAAATGATAGACATATCCAAAAAACTGGTAGAAACAGACAATACAAACGTTGCAATAGGAGACAAATGGACATTCGATTTTCTATGAGGGTTGTGTATGACATTCGGTTGCCGGACAGAACTGTGGTCAGAAAACAGGAAGCGACACTAGGAATAACGCACGTGGCGAGGAATGTGGGATTATCTGTTGTCAAAGACACCGTGTGATTGGTGCTTACTGCTTATGTAAGAGGTACCTGGAATCTCCGGGCTGGACTGAAGCAGTCATCAATCTCCTCTGGTCTGGGTTTTGGATCCAGCACGTACCCCCACAATGAGCAGACATGTGTAGCTTTTCTCTGTAAGGGGAAAGCAGAATGGATAGCCTAACAGTCTAGTAATGGTCCGAGGAGCAGCCTGCTCGTGATTCCATTCGTAAAAGCAGGTTGGTAGGGTGCCCTCCATTTGTATTCATTCCTTGTACATAACCAAAAAAGTCACACAAGGTATGAGTACAAATTCAGAAGAATGGGATTTATTGTATTTTTGCACCGCTAAATTGAAATCATGCAGAACTTCAACAAAGTAAATGGCTTCTGGAGAGTTCCAGAAGCTCGACATGGATCTCCAGATATCTGAGAGATCTGTTTTTTTCTCCTTTCTCCTAGATGCATAGGCTGGATAAGCAGGAATGTCCCAGAAACGTCCACGCATGCTTAAAATACACTTTAAATGTCAGCACATAAAACTGACATGCGCGGTTGTTATCACGAGCGTGTGGACATAAAAGCAAAGTATTAAAGTCTATACTAGTTTATGTATTGTGGGTAATAAATGTAAATGTTTCATATAAAAACTATTGTGTTTTACTGTATCATTACTGCAACATGAACAAACATATTATGGTAAGTTTTAATATAAGAAAATACAGCTTATTACCAAAAGGTTCAACAGCATTTTCTTTGCCAGGGATTTGTACCAGTCACCAATGTGCTTCCACTACACAACCTGTTTGTTGTGGAAATTCATTTAGAAAATGATGATAACACATAATACATACGCCTTAGAGATATTTCCATTTGAAATGCAAAGAATCCACAAGTACTGCTATTTCAGATAAGTTTTTTGCCTTCAGAATCAATTAATGAATCAAAAAAATGGTTGGTATATGTACTGTACATTACATTCTTACATTTAGGCCTAGCTTAGAACCTTTTTTTCATTTCCTTTTCACTTCTACACCTTATGATTAAAAAGCTGTTAAATACAGTTATTTAAAGTGCAATTAGCTGGTTTCCAAAGCTTTGATTTGGTCCCAGCCCTAGTCTCATGATGTGGACAAGAAACGACCTTTAAGTTAGCCATGCAAGTTAGTTGTTTGGGAGTCCGGCCTCTTAGCACCATGTGTTCCATGTGGAGTTTCAAAAGTTCTACGTTTTTTTTCTTATCCAGCTGCTGCTCGGACAGATCTGTCCAAATATATACACAATTGACCACGCTAAGGATAAAAATTCCAGACAATAACATAACTCAAAATTCGGTGCATGCAAACGATGACGCTGTATTAACCCCCAAGAATAGCAAGACCCATGTTACAACCCGCTAGCTTTGGGATGGGAAGTTGTTTGTTTCATGTGCCTTGCCATATTTTGTGAGCAGGTCTGAAATCCCTCCCAGAGAATTCCAGCCTCCCAGGATGACATCACTCTTGCTCCCGCCTCCCAGGATGACACCACTGATTGACGGACATATATAAAGAGGAAGAGGAGTAAGAAGGGGGGGAGGGAGTTGTTTGTGTTGGTGCTAGGAGTCTTGTTAGTTGTGTGGCTTATATTTGATATTCTGACTGCTGTACTGGTTTTTGACTGTTGCCTGGTTTTTGTGAGTTTGGTTATCCCTACATCTGTTTATCTGTTCGGCCATTTTATACAACTGTATATATATTGCACTTGGTTCACCAGCAGTAGGGGTGTGCCTGCCATTTCTTTTGGGAAAGGGGTTCTTTTGGTCTCAGTTTTTGAACTAGGGAGTTAGGGAAGGATACTTGTTTTCCTTTATTTTCCTTTCAGGTTAGCTAGCTACCAAACCAAAAATCCTTTTGTTTATTATTTTGGCCTTGGCCCACCCTGAAGGTAAGTCTGGTGTTTGGGTTTTTTTTTTTTTTGTACAGTTGTATGTATATATTGTGTATTACAATATACCACAACTTGTTAACACAAACCTGACAGTGTTGTTCTTCCTGACTGACCTCATTTAAAGATCAAAATCAATTGAATCCCGAGCTGGTTACTCTGCGGCCTAATCTAGACTGGGTTGTAAAACCCAAGGTAGGGGGGCCAAGTATAATCACCTTTATTGCATAAGACAAGGTAGGGTGGCCAAGTACAATCACCTTTATGGCATTACAGGTTTTATTGCAAAAAACAAAATACCCCATTGTATTGGAAATGGGACCAGTCTTGGGTCTGCTGGGATATCACTCAATAGATGAATGTGGTACGACTTGCTGGGGGTGTTTATATTGGGCAGCTCTCAAAGATATATGAAAAAATGCTACAGTGTCTTTATTTGAGAAGAATTCAATTAACTGGCAATATACATTTGTATTTGGGATAGATACAACGGGAATTGTTGAACAGTAGTTACCATTTTTGGTAAGTAATGGAGAATATCTGTTAACATTTTAATTTTAATTTATTTTCATGTTTATTGGTTACTTAAATAGTTTCACTGCTAATATGATTCTATATACAGTCTATTTACTTTTTACATTTTTATTAAATTCAGTTTATTCAGTTTATATCAGTTGCCACTGGCATGCTTTTTGGGGGTCAGGCCTGGCACATATTGTATTTCTCTGTATGTAAAGCGTCTTTGTGACATGTATGCTGGTTCCACTGGTTTAATTGCTCGTCTGAAGAAATGTGGTGACAACAATAAACATGGTTTGATGTGCAAATTATATGGTGGGATGATGGTATGGTTTGGAAGGTACTCTGTTGCTGGAACTGCAATAAATCCACAGTTGTTTACCAATTCCAACAAACAGGATTTGGGTGAAGGCATAATTGCCTAGAAACAAGGAGGTAACCACAATGGTTTATCTGAGAGGCAACCGTGACAGAAGGGTAAAAGCTTGGACCAGTAGGGCGCAGTTAAACATCGTGATGATACTGTGGCCACCTCCCATTAGAGGAAGGGCGGATATGTTTGAATTTGTAGAAAAGGCTGTGTGTCGAGGGTGTTCGTTGGGTTGTTCCGCGGACACCACGGCTTTTGTTGCGTTTACATAATAGTCTTCATTTCCTGAAGAACCAAGTCTCCGTCTCCTAACCACAGTTTTTACGGAAAAGATTGGAAACAATCATTGTCTGTCGAATTGGGAACCACGACATATGGAAACATGTGAAAAGCGCTCTATAAAAATAAATTGATTGATTCACTGGACAGGAAAAATTTGTTTAGCTCAAATACTTTTTCAGCTACAACTAAATGTTAAACAGTATTGCTGGGCCTCACAATACCATCACGTTGAGGGTCAATCTTACACAATAAGAGCCACTACTCATGTCCCGTTCTTCTCCAGCCGTCGTTGTGGTGGTGTATTTAAAAAAGACCTGGAATCAGAAACACTGACATGTTTTACTTTCCATGTTTGCATGAACTCCGCAGCCTTGCTAGGGCTCCATGCAGTCGTCTGGGAGTCTGAAACGTCCCGCACAGGACGGCCATCCTCTTACTCACCCCTCAACGAACCCCGAGGCTCCATGCAGTCATCTGGGAGTCTGAAACGTCCCGCACAGGACGGCCATCCTCTTTCTCACCCCCTCAACGAGCCCCGAGGCTCCATGCAGTCGTCTGGGCGTCTGAAACGTCCCGCACAGGACGGCCATCCTCTTACTCACCCCTCAACGAGCCCCGAGGCTCCATCATCTCGATGTGCGAAGGTGTTAAGTAAACTTTGCAGTTCTGTTGTTTGACTACATGCCAGTCCAGGATCACGTCCCCAGCAATCCAAAGTAACTATGTTCACGCTCAGCCAACTGTGAGAAGCAGCTTGCAGAGAAGAAGCCATATTATGATAAAAAACGATATATAATGTCACTTGCATTTTTTCCCCGACGAGCGACTTATATAATTTACTAGGAAGAGAAATGGCAGGTGTTATCTATCACGAAACACCTAAAGAATAATCAGGGCTGAGCAGAAAGTGCACTGAGGGTAGAGTGGAGCGGTGGCAATTGAAACAGAAAAGGAAAAGAATACACACTCTCTGAAAAAAATCAATCAATCAAGAAAATTAGATTTAGAAATAGGCGCAGACTCATTCCTGTGGAATTAACACAAAAATCTCCCACTGCTGTACTGCCGTTTATTTGCTTTTTGGACATTGGACAGTCCAAAAGTTTTCCAATAATCAGAAATATCCTCACATCAAAAAGGGGAGACAATTTGTGGATTTGCGTTACCCAAAAGTATTTAATATACCATAAGCCACAAACAGTGCATGTCGGGACAGGACAACTGCTGAATGGAACCAGGCCACCCTATAAACTTCTGCTCAGGTGCTTCACAGGTGAAGCCAATCCCAATCAAACCAGCCTTCCCAGCCCCGCCCACCATCATCCAAGACAAGTAAAGGGAGACAGGACAGACTGCAAGCAGGCAGCGAAGACATCAAGCCAGGAGGCAATTGACAGACAGTAACCTCAAGTGTGGTTCCGTCAATGGTAAACACACTGCCAACAATCGCAGGACTTAACGTTTAAAGACCCAGCAAACAAGACCCAGAAAAAGAGAAGAATTAGACTGTCTGGATTGTGTGGTTGATGAACGGTAAAGTAAATGATTTCTGTTTTAAAACTGTTTGTGATTCATTTTCCCAGGGACGGGAGGTTTTGGTTGCAGTTTTTTCTTTTCTTTTCTTTTTGGTAGTTTGTGGGTGTAATATATTAATAAATCTGTTTAATGTAAATAATATTTCAGTTTGCTTAAAAATGGCATTGAAAAGGCTTAAACCCTCCCCTAATGCCTCTTTCTCTAGCCGCTCTCTGCCAGTGTACTTTTCCACTAATCAAACAAGGCATGATCTTTGTCCTCTCTTCCTCTACATCTGACAAGATCTGTTTTTGCTGGGCTTATTAAGTATTATGCCCACCAGAATGGGAAGTTCTGTACTGACGGTTCTGATTTATTTGTTATTTATTCATAATCTTATTGATTGAATGCATGATTTCTTCTCTACTGTATGACATGCGGTATGCGAAATTGCACCCTTTGGAACCTCTCTTTGGGTTATATATTTGTCGCTCTTCATAAGATTAATAAATAATTAAAGTGGAAATGTAGGTGCCATTTTATCATAGAAAGAGGTACATTACTGAGTCTTAGTGGCTTTCCTAATTACTCTCTTTGCCTGATCCTTGCTTGTGACCATGACCACCACCACGTCTTCGCCGTGCCTCGATTGCCCTGTCCTGCCAGTACCCGACCCATGCCTGTCTGAACATCCGTCTCAGCACTGCAACTGGGTTCGTCTGTTCCTGTGCCCTACGGTGTGTAAGAATTTCCTTAAGGAATGTCTTGAAAATTTAGTGGAATTTCGCATTTCAGTCAAATGTGCAGTGAGGTGAGGATTTAAATATAAAATTGCCTTTGTAAGTCTATGACAAACAAGCCGTACATTTTTGTTGGAAGACAGACTAAAGGAGAAAGGCAGATTGACTTTACACTGCAACAGATTTAATGTATGTGGTGAAGTACTTTGAATACATTTGATGGATACACTGTATCGTCTTAACAAACACTTTAAAACAAAACGATTAAAAAGCCTCTGAAGGTTTCTTGGCATTCCTAGAAGCACCCATGCGACTGCTGTTTTTGCAGCTTCAGATCAGATTAACCTTGAAAAGACCATCCAACAACCTTTAACAGAGCAAGCAATGTTTCACACACAATAAATTGCCTTTCAAGTATGTATGAAGTGCCTAGACATCATGAGCTAACGATTGTGGGAACATGAAGTGAAAGTAACTTTTTGGGGTAAATGTTTAAAGTTAATAACATTGGGAAGGAATTTGACACATAGGTTGAAATATTTGTCATTAAAAAATTAAAAATGTTTGATTGATTACTAACCCTAACCCCCCCCAGAACCACCAGGTGAAAGATAACGTTTTTCTTCCAGGTAACACTGTTTCTGCACTTTCCATTTGCTCCGAAGAATATGCCAAGGCTTTTTTATTATTATGTCGACACTTTAGATTTTAGCGATAATTTGAGTTTCCAGTAGCCATATCAGTAAACGTTTTTGTCGCAAAAAAACCCTCGAATGGAAATGTAGCAGTGATTTCTTTTTTTTTTTTTTTTGCTTGAGTTGTTTGATATATTACTGTTTATTTTACTCTTATTCCACAGAATAAGAATATTTCTGGAAATATGAAGAAACTCTATATAGCTGTGCTGCTATGTAGTTTGTTACTTGTGAGTATTAGTAAACATATCTTGATCTAATTAGATAAAGTATGACAGACTTTTGGACCTTCTGTTATGACAGACTTTTGGCATTGACTAAAATGACCTAAAGTTGAAGTCATAAGTTTGTATGCACCTTAGCCAAATACATTTAAACTCACAATTCACAATTCCTGACATATGATCGTAGAAAACATTCCCCTTCTTGGGTCAGTTAGGATCACTACTTTATTTTACTAATGTGAAGTGTCAGAATAATATTAGAGAACTTTTTATTTCAGCTTTAATTCTTTCAACACATACCCAGTGGGTCAGAAGTTTACATACACTTTGGTGGTATTTGGTAGCATTGCCTTTCAAATGTTTAACTTGGGTCAAACATTTTGGGTAGCGTTCCGCAAGCTTCTCACAATAAGATGCTGGAACTCTGGCCCATTCCTCCAGACAGAACTGGTGTAACTGAGTCAGGTTTATAGGCCTCCTTGCTCGCACACGGTCTTTCAGTTCTGCCCACAAATTTTCTATGGGATTGAGGTCATGGCTCCAATCAGAAGCTAATTCGTTAATTTCCTCAAGGCTTGACATCATATTCTGGAATTTTCCAAGCTGCTTAAAGGCACAGTGAAAACTTCTGACCCACTGGAACTGTGATATAGTCAATTAAAAGTGAAACAATCTGTCTGTAAACAATTGTTGGAAAAATTTCTCGGGTCATGCACAAAGTAGATATACTAAACGACTTGCCAAAACTATAGTTTGCTAATATGAAATCTGTAGAGTGGTTAAAAAATGAGTTTTAATAACTTCAACCTAAGTGTATGTAAACTTCTGACTTCAACTATAGCTAGCTAATTAATGACCTAGCTATCTAAAAACAAAATGGTGACAGAGTCTGCTTCATGACTAATGATGATGAAGATGTTATCTGTCTTAAGGATTGGCTGCACAAAAGGCTGTATATGATAAATAAAAACGACTATGAAGTTAGTTTTGTAATATAAAGCATCTGAGCAACTATCAATCCATGTTTTTTCACTGTGTTCTAGTATCTGGGATTGGGAACGGAATTTGGAATTCGGTACTGAACTCATATTCTGTGCGATTTTCCAATCCTGAGTTTACACAGCTTGATTTTTGCTTATTCTCATTCAAACCTGAGTGGGAGTGTGACCAGAATTTCTTGTTCTATCCCCACTAGGTGTATATGTACATTCAAAGAGAAGATCACAAATGTTCTTCACTCATCCCCAATGGAACCCAAGCCCAGGTTCCTGCCCACGCTGCTTCCCATCCCTCAACCCATGCCCCTACAGAAAAAATTTCAACCCCAACCAATTACACTTTGATCAGCATGGAGGAATGGAGATCCCTAACAATGACGCTGGAGTGGCCTTCACCAGACAGAGCTCCAGCCTCTGCTAAAGAAGCCACAGACCCAAATAAATGCTCTTATGAGGTGATAAACCTCAGAGACAACTACACGGTAGGGGACTTCATCAGTATATCAATAATTGCCAGGGATCTTATGGGGCAGCCCAAAAACTACGGAGGGGACTTCTTTCAAGCTAAGATGCATAGCCCCGAGCTCAAGGCCAGCTCCTTTGGCTCTGTCATCGACCACCGGAATGGTACCTATACGGCCCACTTTACCCTACTCTGGTCGGGTGCCGCCCACATCTCTGTAAGGTTGGTGCACTCCAGCGAAGCAGTCCAAGTTCTACGCAGACAGAGGGAACAGGACCCAGACAAGGTGTTCTTCCGTGCCTATTTTAAAGAAGGAGACAAGAAGGAGACAGTGGTGTGTAATGCCATGAAGAGCACCTGGCTTGTGGGGGATGGCAAGCTCTGCTGCTGTGAATACCTAGACCCAGTCACAAAGGAAGCCTGGTTCTGCCGGAGGCCGGCCTTCCTGCCCTGCAGTGCCCTGATCAGCCACATCATGGGGGGGTACCAAGCCAAACTGTCCAAACTTGACTCCAGCTTTCTCCATATGTAAGCCTCTCCTGTCAATTCTTAAAGAAACTGCAAAGTGTCTTCTTGGTAGTATGTGGAGGCAATATATGCAGTTTCCAAGTGTGAAATCAGATATACAGGAGTGCATGCAATAGGGGAGTGTGGTTTTGGAGATTTCCGTTCAGATTTATTTTTTAAAACTCGATTGTCGGTATAGGGTTTTTTTATTTGTCTGTATTTCCACCTTTCGACATTTATTTATTTATGTATTTCTGTGTCCGTATGTTAATTGAGTGGGTGGTCCTAACATCAGTCTGAAGCAGGATTGGTTATAGCGGTGCGATTGGATCTACTACTAATGCCTTGACTTGACTGGTACGCCTAGCTTTGCCATGCCTTTAGCTCATTGCTAGCCACTTAGCTGATGGAAAGTTTTTTACATGCCATTGCCAATGGTTTAAGATCATTAGCGACAGATGTTGAAAACAACGCACCCACTACTAATGCCTTGACTTGACTGGTACGCGTAGCATTGCCTTGCTTTTAGCTCGTTACTAGCCGCTTAACTGATGGAAAGTTTTGTACATATGCCATTGCCAATGGTTTAAGATCATTAGCAACAGATGTTGAAAACAATGCACCCAATGACTACCTTGAGTTTCGTCTGGGCAGATTAATGGAGGATTTAGTTCAGCTCAACACTGACATGGATGTAGAGGTTGACGTAGCAGCGCTGTCTGGTTCGCCAAGGTTCGCCAAGCCGACCAATCCTGCTTCAGACTGATGTTAGGACCACCCACTCAATTAACATACGGACACAGAAATACATAAATAAATACATGTAGAAATGTAGAATGTAAGAAATATTTCTCTTTATCAAAGATGACAGAGTCGCTGGAGTCTTTGGGTATTAGAGTTTACTTGCAAGGAGCCGAT
>JAOYSI010007626.1:0-12017 GCA_025775065.1 Hiodon alosoides | reverse complement strand
CGCGCCATATCTTTCTTTCATTTGAATTTTATCGTTTTTGCACCACTGGGTGTGTTACGGCTTCCGTGTCCAAAGAGCGTGCGTCACGACCTGAAGACGTGCACGGCCCGCACCACGTACTGCCTGCAGATTGGGCACTCGCTCATACGCTTGCCACACTTGGTGCAGGTGACCATGTGGCCACACTCCAGGAGCACGCAGTCAATGGGGAAGTCCATGCAGATCTTGCACAGGTTCTCTTCCAGGCCTGAGGGAACGCTGGGATCTAGAGGAGAGAGAGAGGAGAGCGCCCCACACGTAAGTAACGTCTGCACTGTGTGTGGGCTCTACAGAAGTCAGAGGAGGGTGCCCCATGCACACTGTCTGGACTTTCACACAAGGACAAAGATACTCACCTGTCCCATTCCCAGCATTGGAAACTAAAAAAAAAAAAATTCAAAAAATGAATTTAATGAAAAATAGATTTTCAGTAAATAAGTGCCAACTTAAGAGGTGAAAACTTTAGCTTAAAACATCCTAGCATGAAACGGTGGATTTGGGGGTTAAAAGTAAAGTAGAAAAAACTAATGGTTGCATCTGTGTCGTTCTGTGTTATTATTTAACATTATTACTTATATTATTATACAACACTAATTTAGGCAGAAGATAATTTTGCAGCATTTCTCTAGCTAAACTTTTATCCATGACAGCACACATGGTTGTTTCTGTGAAGTCCCCAACTCGAGAGGGGCGAGTCAACTGAAGAGAATGGTGGTAAGAAATGACACAGATGAGGGGAAGGACAAGTGGGGGGGGGGGGGGGGGGGAACCCTGTAGCAGAGGCTTTGAACCGTAGACGCCGAGGCAAGACCTTGGGAGTTGGCAAACACAGATGTGCTGCCACACATGAACACCTGATTGATAAAGTACAAAAACTGATCCCATGGTACGTTAACGCAACCTTACAGCTATCCTCACTGTCCACAGGAAAGACTGTCTGAGGAAAGGTCAGATTAGGCCGGCGTGTCACATTAAAGCGGCATGATCAAAACGAGAGGCTTTTCATTTCTGCGCCGGCTTCAGCAGGCCACGCCTTCGCACGAGGCATTCTTGACTGACCCACTCTCGGAGCATGCAAGTTGACTGACGGGATTCCAGCCCCGCAGCGAAACACACGCGGCCTCACCCAGATTCTGAAGGTCCTTCTGTTCGTTGTAGAGTCGCTTGACCCTCTCCATCAGCTCCCACTTCTCACAGCAGCCCTTGTAGTTGACGAAGTTGCGAGCGAGGATCTCCTTCAGCTGACGCACGCTGAGTGCCTCAATGTCCTCCGAGCTGCTCAGGTCCGACAGGGAGGCTCTTCGGCCTGGGGGCAGGGCCTCTTCTGAGTCTGAGGACTGAGTCAGAGAAGGAATCACTCAGCCCGAAAAAGCAACACCCCTTCCCTCAGCAGAAAACTAGGCCAAAACAAGTATGGCAACTGCTGCACTGGCAAATGACTAACTCAATAATTAGAGTCCCCGGGTCATCCCTGGCCATACACGCTCTGTGCCAGAGCAAACGGCAAAGTTAAGTCTGTTTTTATGTGGCTGCGAACACCGTCGGTCCGTGTGGACATCACGTGGGTTTCACAATGGCCTACGATAACCCACGGCATGGAACACAGGACACCTCACATAAAGCAGATAAGAACAGGCCGACACTGATACAGAGGAGCTGAATAATGGACTCCATGCAAACGGTAACGGCAGACACCAGTCACCGCACCAGAATCCTGACCAGGCGTGAAACGCACAGGCAGACAGAGCAGGGGATTGTGGACACAAAACGGCTTCATTTCGGCAACATGCCCGTTTCTAAACTTTAAAACAGCAGTACAGGTTTCAACATGTCCATGACGCAACGGTAAACAGAAGCCAAACCGTGAGACCGTGGCTCAAAAGTAAAGTTTAAATAGAAACCAAACAACACAGGACTGCAGACCAGTGTATTGAACTCTTAATTTTTTTGCAATAAATAACCTTGGTTTACTGGATTTGTCTAATTAAATCTGCTTCAAATAGAAACAGGAGAGGAAAAAAAAACCCCACATTAAATGAGATTAGAATCAAAAATTCAACTTTCGTTATGGGACGCCGAGTGCCCTAGAAGGGAGACCTCTTTCACCTCAATGAGCATCTGGTATTGTGCCTTTACTGGACATACAATATAAATTAACTGCGGATAAATGTATAAAATGCTGAACCTATTGTACCCATCGTAAAAGGAAAACGTATAGAACAACAACATGAAAATTAAACAACCCCTTCCTGTGTTTTATTTAGATTAAATAAATAAAAAACCATCCTGTTAATTAAGAGAAATTTGTGGTTGAGCTGCCAGAACATCATGTTATGTTCTTGTTATATTTCAAAAACTTTCTTCGACAATCCTGTCCAGTGTTCAGGCTCTTGTCCCATGATGAAGACACCCATCTCCCCCCACCCCAAGATCACCTACAGTTCCATTTAAGATGCCAATCATAAGGAGATGTACCCCGAGACAACCAAAGCTTTACGCCAGCAGATTACTGCGCAAGAATCGCCAGCTGTTCAGCAACGCCTCTCCCGTATCGTTAACATTAACGTTTGGGGGGAAAGACTTTCCCCCTGGTTTACGCTGCAGGAGTCATGGTGCCGTACCCAGCAGGCCGTAAAAAGCCGAGGCCAACGCTCTCACAGATCTAAGGACACAGACTCGACAAAGCCATTAGGCCTACACGATTACCAATTAAATCCGTCTCCAAAATTTCTTAACACCCTTAAACATTACAAAATAAAAACAACAAAAAAACAACAACACATAGCGCTTCACCATTTCCTTGACTGCTCTATGTTTAGGCATTTTTCCACTATAAAAAAAAATACTGAAGCCAACTAAAAACACCAAGACTAATTTTAGCTTGACTCCCTTCAATTTCCCAACGCATTCCAGGACGAGTGGCGTTTGAGGGAAAAAAAGGGGGGGGGGAAGTCACCATGAAAGCGTATCTAGGACACACAGGTCGCGGGGAGGCGAGACACTCTCTCAGGCCAGCTGTACCTGAGACTCCTGTTCCCCTTGGCCTTCTGTGTCAACCTGAGTCTCAGGTGTCTCCTCTTGACTGGAGGCCACCGGCACAGGCGGACTCTAGAGCAAAGTTCAACAGCCACATTGGGTTAGCGAGCCGTGCTAGCGAGCCGTGCTTCTCTGCCGGGAGCTGGAGGCTAGAATCCTTACCCCACCCTGTCGCCAAAACGCCGTCGTTTGGCGACGTTTTTGGCGTACGGCGTAGCAGTGCCGCCTTCTTAACCTCACTTCAACCAGGAGAGCTCTTACCTGGTTGTCACCCTGAGTCAGAGGCTCAGAGTCAGGCTCTGTAGTGTGGGGCGGCTCGGCTGGCGTTGAGGGAGCAGCGGGGCTCGGCTGGGTCACGTGAGGCTGGGGGGCGGTCTCGCCGACTGCAGCCCCGCCCCCGGCCCCGCTGCTGCCGCCGCTGCTGCTGCTGCTGCTGCTGGGCGTCCGCTGGCCCAGGACTAGCTCCACCAGCTCCTCCTTCTCCCGGCACATCTGCGTGGGGATCTCGTGGAGGTGCAGGTAGTCCCGCAGCTCCTTCACCTTCAGCCTCATCAGCTCCGCCCGGTGGAAGAGGGTGCCGTGGAAGCGCTGGCACGTGTGGCACAGCCGCGGGCGCCGCTCCAGCTGCGCGGAGCAGCGGCCGCAGAAGCTCTTCTTGCAGTCCATGCAGACGTGCTGCAGCGAGAGAGATGCTTTTACCGCCGGGGAGACCGTCACGCGCTCGAGGGTTAGCAGCTTGTGTCAAACAGGAAAACGTTGTGATGTGTATGGGCAGCTAAAAAAAAAAACTAAAAAAATTCCCAGATAAGGAGATAAGGGCAAGGAAACAACAACAAAAAACACAGCAGCGAAAAAGCATCTGTCTGCTGTGTCTGCAACCAAAAATTGCACCTTTTATTTTGAAAAAAATAAAATAACCTGTATCACCTAATCCCCGTTATGTTATACAGCAGGTGTGCATTGGAAATAGCACCTGTGGAACCTTGTGCCACAGTACAGAACGGATACCGACACAAATCACTATAATGACACACGAGCCACCTATATCCTCCTCAGCTAAGCAAGTAGTTCCATTATGAATCAGGTAGGGAAAGCTTGGGTTGCAGTCAATCTAAAGACATTACACGTCAGCCCAGATAAGAGCATTAGCCAATTACACAAGTAAAAAAACGTAGAAAATCTTAATTGATTCATCATTATAAGGAGGGACTACAGGGAATTTGCTGGTACCTGTGACCAGCCAATACTGACTGAAGCACGCACGCACAGTTATCAGAAGTGAGGTTGGTAGCACTCTGAATGGTTTCCATGCAGGAAAATGGGACAAACTCCCGTTCCGGATTAAAGCCACCCTTTACGCTGAGGACCGAACAATTCCAATCTTACCTTCCTGGTCGAGGTGTCAAAGCGACCTCCGCAGGCCTTGCAGACGTTGTCGGGGGCCGTCGGCGAAGGGTAGCTGGTGTACCCCGAATTCGTGTAGGCCTGGCGCCGCGTGCTGCCGCTTTCTTCCACTGTGGTGGTGTCCAGACAGAGCCAGTTACAGCAGGAGGACAACATGCTCCTGCCTGCAGAGAGAGGGGGGGATAAAGTTAAGCCAGAGTTTTTTTACGACGCGGAGACGCACAGCGAACACAAACAAAACGCTCAAACTACTTAAACCGACAAAAAGCAGTCATGCCGAAGACGGCGTATAAAACCTGCAACGGCGGCAGAGCGCTGGGCCAGTTTAACGAAGCCCGAGAAACGGACGTCAACCATAGTGCTTCCACGCAAGTTGTCACGATACAGGCTCTTGGGTCCTGGCTGTAAAAGTAGGACTCCCATCATTAATTTAGAGCTGCAGCACGGATCGAGCTGCAGGAGTATGGCCACAGTAGCCTGGGGAGCGATTCCCTGTCCTTGAATGCACAAAATAAGCGACTAGGGCCTGATCCGTTCTAATAGCTTTGAAAGATGATTTTAACGAGAGCAGGAGAGCAGCTGAAGTATACCCCCTAAAGGAAAGGTTGTAGTATACCAAGTATCAAAACACACACACACACACAAAGGAAAAGACTGAAATGAACAGAAGGAAAGCCAGCAAACCCAAGGTCCTGTCAACAAGTTTTTAATAGTTAACTTGGTCCAGGTAACTCATCTCCATAATGTTCAGCCTTAAAACATTCAGATTGTGTTCACAATCCACTTTGGCGCAAATGCAATGAATGAACCATGGCCTGGGATATTAACACTTGCCTCGGTTGTTCCTAACAGGAGTTGAGACAAAATATGTCAAAGCGTTCTCAGATATTGCACAAGTCATGTGCATGACCCAATGCAATCTTTGGATGTTTTTAGCTCAGTGACGGGGCGGGGGAGAAGCAAATAGGATTTTGGACTGGCTGTCCTTGCTGTCAATAAAAATAAAAATAAAAACACGATGAGGCCAATATAACACCGCTCATAGCAGGAGAATGGGGCCAGAGAGAGTCAAGCTCTAAGCGACCAGCTGCAGTAGGTCTTCAGGAACACGGTGAGGCGAAGAGAGAGGTAGGAGAGGGAAAAACAAAAACAAACTAAAAACACATGTTCGCCACGCCCTCCATCAGTGCATTGGAAAGCCGGCTTTACCACTGAGATACACCATTTAGCCCACAAAAAACAAGGCCATTTTTAAATACTAGCCTTAACCCACGGTACTCAGAAACTTCAGCATCAGTCAGTAACAGGTCTACAACAAGGGATCACGACACTCAGCTAATTTCTTTGCATTTATAAAAGCAGTAAGGAGTCAACTCCCATGTGGTATCCATTGTTAGTCCCGTTTAGGGTAGGCCCCTAAACTGTTTACACCTAGTGCTGCTATGGAAACCAGGCCAAGGAAGCTTCGCTTGGCTCCAGATCTGCAGGATACATAAGACAATGCAGTGCAAAATGACAAGACGAAAGGAGAAGCGTACAGTACTCAACACCGAGATATTCAATAGCATAGCCCCCCTCCTAATCTCTCACCATGCAGAACAGCCATTCAAGAGCATTTATCGTATTTGCCTGAATAAGGTGATCTTACTTTTCAAAGAGAGATTTTGAAAAATATAAAAATGAAGGCAATTACAGGCAATTATTTGATACATAAGCATATCTGAGTATTAAGTGGCTTAATAACAGAATCACAGGTTTATCTATTCTTGGAACTAAATTAAAACTTTAATACAACACTTCCCAACGCGTTCTTTGCCCTCAGTTGGCAGATTGAGTTTAACACGTTGGGAATGTTCAGAAATGGAGAGCCACGTTAAACTCAACATTTTAATTGCCTTAAAAAAAAAAAAAAAAAACATGCCTTATTATAGGGCCAATAAGGGCAAATGTTTATAGCCAAAGCCAATAGGACTACAAAACATTTTGCATATACACGAGAGTTGTACGACGACGCTGCTCTCACACCGTCAGCCACACAGCTCCCCCAGGAGCGACGGCCTGCACCAACTAGTCCTGATTGTCAACAGCTCCCTGTCGAGTGGTCCGAAGCATAGAGGTCCCCAGCTAACCAGTCCAGAGCGGAATTGTGGCCCGGACTAAACATCTGCTGCCTCGATGCCCACAGACAATGGTAGTGCAGTGCGCCACAACACAGGGGTACAGTTCTGTATGCAAATGAGCAGGCCAGCCAGCCTGATTTAAATCTTTCGCACTTTTAGAATTGCCTATCCTGTCCCTCATACTGGTCCTACAAATTACCCAACAAAATAAAGTAAAAAAAAAAAAAATAACATATGTAAATTAACATTACTTGGGGATGGAGGAATAAATGTTATTTATGATTCAGCCATTAACTCTAGAACACAGATAAGAGTACATGTAAAATATACAAAACACCGAGGGAAACCACAGTGCTTACAGTCAGATAAAACTTTGATGTTTATTAGTAAACTACCAAAAAATCTCCACATATATTCGGTGGCTTACGTTCCCAGACAGTCGCCTAAACAGTCTCAGTTTCTCGGCACAAAAAATATTAATGCAACAGGGATGAGCGATCGCTCAGCTAAATCCATTCTCATAACGTCATAGTAACTTCAGCTGGGATTGGCGATCGCACGATTGTTACACGTGAACTAGGTTACACTGGGCAGTCCCTACTGTAAACCAGATGTCATTGAAACTGACCTTTTGAACAAAAACTTTCGTTACTTAAAACCGCAGAAAAATAAGCAGTCTTACATTACAGTCAGAGACGGTAGCCGTATAGCCCCAGTTATGAGAAACGCAAATATGATCACGCTTAATTCTCCTTAAACTAGCCTTTCCTTCTGCTGTTGTAGAAGTCACGTGCAACCTCATATAAACTATACAAACTCAGTTGCCAAGAACACCACAGTTTTTCTTCACATTTCCGTATTACAACAATGTGGGTACGGTTGGGGAAGCGTAGAAACGGGATATCTTCTACTTAAGTTGCAACACGGACAACTTGGAGAGCTACTCGATTCACAAGACGTAGTTAGCAAGCCAGTCAAGTTAGTTAGTCAGTTAGTCAACGTGGCAAACAATTTTAAATAAGAAGCTTAGCCAACCCTTCTTTAAAGTTATTAAAGCGGTTACTTACTTCCAGTTTTAATGTTGGCGGACCATACTTTAGTTTCTTCGCCAATAATTGGTTTACTTGTTGAGTTACCCACTACACTTAAAAGTCACAAGTACAACGCAATTTGACGAAAACACAGAAAGTGTTAACTTTCCGTGCCTCACTAATACAGAACAAACTAATCGCTAGCCTGTACAAAACCTAGCTCCCTACGACTGAATGCAACAGTTGGTAGTTAGTAGCACGCCGTTTTCTTCTTGACTGGCTTGCGAATATCCAAGTTATGGCGTAAGGGGTTATTAGATATATGTCTTAATAACGGTAGCCTACAAAGTTAAAGTCAAACAATAAGAGTAAGTGAACCCTCGCTCTCATTTTAGTGCCACTTCCTTACCTCCCCCCGTTCCAGCTTCTAGCGAGCGATGTTCCAGAACCAGGGAGCGCGCACGTTTCATAACCATAAATGTACTACAACAACGGACACACGCACGTAACCGAATTTAAATTGTAGGACTTTTCTTCAGAAGTAGCGTCCTCTGCAGGGTAGTTATATCAACGGTGCACACGATTCATATTTTGTACCAGATTTTAATAAAAATCTTTAGCCGACTACATTTTAGAAACGTAATCGTTTTATATTTTAAATTGAATAATTAATTTAGTAAAATAGACAACTCAAGAAACAAAACTAAGAATAACTTGCCAGTCCTTTTCAACATTTGTGCCGTTTCAACTTAACGCACTAATCGAACCATGTTTACTTTTTTATATATGACCACTGATTTGTCTGAGGACGAAAAAGAAAAGAAACAGGACGAGTCTAATTTAGACAAGATACGAGGGATGACCTGACTCTATATAATTTCCATATATCCCTGGTTTTAGATACACTTACACTTTCATTCATCCACAATGGTGGAAATGTCAACGAAAAGGGAGAGAATGTCAACTATTCAAATGGGAAGGTCCTATACAATACTTTAAGCTGAAAAATCCTTACAACTAACAGTAAAAGAAAGTTTTATGGTTTTTAAATTTTATTTGAATGATCATTCACATAATGCCAAAACCTTATAAATTGAACTTTTAAACTCACCCCCCTCTACCAACCAGAATAAAAGTGTGGGAAATCTCTAGATTTAAAAAGTCAACTCAGTTGACTAGAGAGAGACAATGACATGGGATTGTTTTCATGAAAACAAAGACAGAAAAATAAAGAGTCAGCCACTCACCCCCACGCACGAGACGCGAATTCAATCCGGCATAAGCACATCGAACAGCATCTAATTTACGGATTAGTGTGTTAAAACCGGAACTTCCACAGCACACCGGGGATTAACAATATCTGGCCCAAAAGAGCAGCAGATTCAGCCGGTTTTCCATGCTACCACACCATTAGCATCCGATTTACGTCAGGGAACATCAGGCGATAATTTCTTATGGAACTGACGATTCCAATTAAACGGCGAGTCAACTAAAAAATGCAGACATTACAGCTCTCGTGGACCACTGAATCTGAGTGTTAGTTATAACTTAAATGACACGTTTATGTCGACTTGGGCAATGTGTTCGGTCTCCCGGTGGTCCTAAAACGTTCCGAAGCACGGACAACAGTTAGTGCAAACCGAGTTCCCTTCCAATGTCCTATTCTTCTCTTCTTTGGGTTCATTTTATAACAGCTGAAGACCATGTTGTGAGCATCCTCCCCAGATATAGAAGCCCTTACATGCAGCTCCATTTATAATGCACTATAAAACAAATGAACAATTGATTTTCCATTTAAGTTATCATATGCAATCACATCCTCGTGTATTTTATAGCATATATATTAATATGCTATACATGACGCCATGTAAAAGACCCATGTTCCCATTCTCTGGTACCACGACTGCATGATTACAGTTCCGTTGGTGAACAAAGCCACCAAGCAATGCGGTCATCCTGATCAAACCTCCCCAAAACATTAAAACCACAAAAATAAGATGCAATGGTTTACTTAATTCCAAGAAAGAAAAAATGATTAAAATAAGAGGACCATTCTTAATACCTATTCTAAGTGATAGGAACAACTTGGAAACCAACTGGAACAGATTTATTGGCAATACCATCATGGATCAATGACAATTCCCTTCAGTAGCAGGCCACACGTCTCTCATACCTCAATCTGACACCTCCACACCAGCATTTAAATAAGCATTTAACCACTGTAGCAGTATATTTTTGTGGTCGTTTCAGGTCTGCTAATTGCCAAACCTTCAGGACATACGCCAAGGTAGAAAAGAACAGAATTAAGTTGTTTCTTCCCCTTCACCCCATTTAAACACATTCATAGAAACATCTGTAAAACAATACATTTTATTGCCATAAACCGTGTAGGAAAAAAAAAAAAAAATTACAGCCGATTTTTTTTCATCAGTACAGTAAGAAAAGGCATTGCTTACGCCGTTTGATACCTAGTAAAATGTAAATAAAATGACTGGAACACAGATTCCCCAAGTGTTGTCTCTACTGGGTAGCCAGACTACAGTGTAACTCACTTAGGGCCACTGGGATCAGAAGTTTAGAGGTTGCCTTTTCCTATGTCATCGATAAGCTTTGTATACACAGGCATTACGAATGGGACTTTACGTTTAAAGTGATTTGTTTTGAGTCATTATCTTTCTCTAGTGGTGAAAAAATCGACAGATAAATGCATGTCAGAGTGACTAAGACTGTAGGGAACTATCCAGGTTTCTGCGTGATTATGCTGCACATTCCACGTTGCTTCACTAAACAAGCTGGGTGTCCATAATTCATTATTGCAGAAAGATGCTCTCACTTGGAATGAACTGACTTGGGTCAAAAATCTTTCAAAAAATCAAAAATAAAATAGAAAAAAAGAGAGAATTCAGCTGCTCTTAGCATAGCGACCATTAAATATTTAAGACAGCGGATTTCTGATAAGAAATTTTTAGCTTCCCCTCCCCGGCAAAAAATAAAAAAGCCAACGAAAGGGAGAAAGCTAAATTAAAAGCACCATATATACAACCGATGCCTTTGGAGAAGGAGAGGGTGTGAGGGAAAAAAAAAAAAAAAAAAAACGAAACACATTGCGAGGTCCTCACCACAAAGGCAATGGTGGCGCCAAACAGGTGCCGCTGTCCAAGTTGCGTGCTTTCGATGTGGGCGCGATAGTCGGAAGGGGGCCCGAGCGCTCTCTACTGGTCAGGCGCAGGCGCGCCGCGAGCAGCCGAGATGGCATTCTTTGGAGGAGGTCTTTGAAAGATTTTTGGTGAACAAAGCCAGTGGATCCAGTATGGCCTTCCTGAATAATGTTGTGGCAGCACGGATTTATTGACTCTTTAAAAACAAAAACAAAATTAAAAAGTTAGATAGATTCAATAGCAATATAAGTTAAGAAAAAAAAAGAAAAAAGTTTTTTGTTTTAATAAAACCTAAAACGCAGAAGTTGTACGCGTTTAAAACATTGATTCAGTAGAATGGTAAATAGACTTCAGGGGTTCTAGTTATAACAGATGTGCTGTATTGCAATGTTGAATACTGACCAGAATGGTTTATTTTGTTTTAACTGAATTGAATACGTTAATGCGCCGGTTTACAGCCTGAAACAATCAGGGCTAAAAATCACCACATTTTTGACCCACCCTGGGTGGACAAGGTCCAAGTAAAAAAAAATACAGTATGCCTCTTTTACAGTCGACCAGAAAAAATACTAATTTGCAGAAAATCTACCGTCAACAAAAGTGCTTTTTGAAATGTCTGAAATTTATTGAGGGAAAAATCATAAAAGGAGAAATTTATAAAAAGCTCCAAATTGACATAAATATGAGAGAAGTATTGACATGAGTATGAGTAGAACCATGCACAAGAGAAACCAACCCTCCACACCAGGCCACAAACGTTTGTGTAAAAAAACAACATTTGTAAAAACCTCAGAACACTTGACAGCCATCAAACACAGTCAATTTTAGTGATGATTTTTACTCCTTGTGCAAACAGGCTGTAATCTATTAAGAGCAGCTCAATTAATTTCCTTTTCTGAATTAAAGATGACAGCCCCACCTCCCCCCCCCCAAAAAAAACCTAGCCAAAAGCAGGCACTAATTACAGGTAAGCAGAGGTAAAAACCACTTGGTAACACCTGACATGCATTCACAAGCTGCTCGTTTTGTGTGTTTGTGTGCGTCCTTGTTGGTTGTATACATTTTGCCCAAATTGAATCCAGAAGAGGACCGTCTCAGCTCAGCTCAGCTAACACAAAGGAATGATGGAGGCGGTTATGTCCCCTGCTGGCGTGGGGAGCTGTCCACAGTCCCATTGCCGACCGGGGGGGGGGGGCGGGGGGGGGGGCGGGGCGCGGGGGGGGGGGGGG
>JAOYSI010007625.1:0-12019 GCA_025775065.1 Hiodon alosoides | reverse complement strand
ATTTTTTTGATACCCCATTCATACCATGCATAATTCTAAAATTCAAAACATGCTACATTTATTCTTTTGAAAAAAAACATTTGTGAATCATACTTGCCATGTAACAGAATGTTCAAGGTGCATTCTGAAAACAGACTACTAAAAATGTCTACAACATCACACACACACACTAATTCCCATAGTCCCCTCTCGCACATCCCTGCCCCCCTACTCACATGGTAATGAACCCATGTTGCAATAATTAATTTTCTTTCTTAACAGACAAGACAATGCCATGCAAACAAAAGGAGTGTGCACTTCTCCTCCAGGCCTCCCACTCTCCGCACTCCACACAGACACACAGAGCCTTACGTAAGTCCACTCAGGAAAGCATGACTGCCGTTTATGAGATTATTCTACCAGCGATGCCACGTGGAGACTGAGCGACCCCGGTCTGAGCGGCCCCGGTCAGAGAGGCCCCGGTCTTAGCGGCCCTGGTCTGAGAGGCCCCGGTCTGAGATGCCCCAGTCAGAGCGGCCCCGGTCTGAGAGGCCAGCATACTCACACCAGAGATGAGAAAACAACATGTGGGAGACATGTGCTCTCCACACCATGTGGTAACTCGAACCCTTCACCGCGTGTCTTGCGAGCGAGTATAAATGGACTGCATGCACTCAATGTCACTGATAAGGGATGCGCTTTGTAAGAAGGCCTCCATTTAAACACCACAGCATGCATATAGGTGTATGTGCATGTATCTGAATACTGTAGAGACTGTTGGTGGTGTAAGGTGCCAGTTTAGGTATACTGTTCTAACCGTGTGCAACTACTGCAGTAACAGTACGTCTAGTAATTGCTATTCTGCTTTGGAAATCCTTTCCGGTTTGCTCTTAAGGCAAGTATAAATGGCGATATGAACAGTATATACCCTTATTCACCAAGAATACAGACGTACCCCGCCGTCGCACACAGAATTGCCCTTTAACACTCAGTAAGAACAGTAGTTATTGGAAGCTGGGAACCGTCTGACTGGAGTGGTACTCACATGAATGAAAGACAGACTTGGCTGTAAGAGGAATTGCAGTAGATGGAGGGCAGAGTCGAGTTTGTGATTGGATGATGATCAACAGCGATGGAGGACATTGGGGCAGAAGCAGGTTTACATCGTGGATGCAGTGTCATGAAATGGGTGGGGGTGGGGGGGTGGAGATGAGAACATGCAGGAGACATGAAACATTCAGACACAGCAGCAACATGGTCAGAGCATGGAGTAAATGTGAAGGCATGATCACAAACGTCTCGGTTTGTGTGTATGTTTGGTTGGCGGATGACAGCGCGCGAATGTGCACACAAAATCTTTTGAATATAGTTGGCATTTCAGCAAAAGAAGTTTGGACCACTGTGTAATCCCCACTTACCTTCTGCAAGGTGGTCAGAGTGCCAGAGCCCACAGATATTAAACTCCAGTAAAAAGCTACGACAGTCAGAGAAGGACAGAAAAACGTGTTAAATGATGAGCACGCCCCTCGGCATCACCTGGGCCCCGACTGCCTGAGCCAGCCTCTGGCCCAGAAACGCAATCGAGTCCCTGCATTACGGCTCCTCGTTATGGGGAGTCGGGATTATTGTAATCTGGCTTGATCTCGAACATCTGGGTAAAAACTTAAGATGCAATTCTGGGGGTGGTCTCTATCTCTCTCTCTCGCTGTGGCTTGGCCTGTTCCCTGCTGGCGTCCTACTTACAGAAGGAAGTTGGTGGCGAACCACTTCAGCGCTGACATCAGGCCGTAGAAGGGCTGTCGAGGCAAAGTGAAGAGAGATACAGAGGGTTTGGATTTCAGCGTTTTAGAAGAACAGAGTTTTAGAACAGAGTTTTAGCAGCGGGTTACGCCTTAGCCTATGGATCACTTTTTAATCACCGGTTTTTAATGTGCTGGTGACAAATCTACAACAGCAGTAGCTATTGATATCAATCAGCAGATTGAACACTGCCAGGCACGTCTGTCGGGACGTTCACTTGGATTGCTAATAAATATCTGACGCATGGAGCTAATTCCCATATGTAGCTACTGTGTCATCCGAATTGCTCTGGGATTAGTGTGGACCAGGGACAGGCAGGCTGTCTTAATCAGTGTCTCACACCATACAGGAGGTTCCTGTTCCTGCCTGACAATCTTGCCTAGAATCCACCAGGAAGCAAACAACGCGGTGGCCGGATAAGCGCGTTATGGGACAGATGCCCGGTGTTAAAGTCACACATCAGTCAAAATCAATAAGTATAAACATTCCTCAGTGTGATTCACAACACTTCAGCTGAAACGTGTGCAGTAGGAGTCCCTTCTGCAATTCATATTACACATTTCTGCAGTGAATAAGGGATCGACCAAATGTATGAATGAATGGATGGATGAATGAACGAATGAATGAAACGACGAGCACACGTACGCTGACTAAGGGCCGCGCACTGCTCGAGTGGTGATGGCCCATCTTACACATGGCCTGGTAATCGTACAGCGACACCCTGACAGAGAAAGAAATACAAACACACACACACACACACACACCATACCGCAATGAATACGCCTCCTTAACATCTCCTCCAATAAATATCTCACACATAATGAAGAGGGTTGCATTAGTGTTTTTTTTTTTTTTTTTTTTACAAATTTCAGGCAAATTTGGATTAATGACTTCAGTTAAGTGTAATGCCAATACTTCTGCCTCAAACGCGGCATCCATTTTTAATATAATTCATAATGAATGCAAATGTGCCTGGTATGTGTCCATGTTGCTGGTCTTGCAGCTACTCCTGGCGTAGGCACTGGGTGAACAGAGAGCGCGCTCTTACCTCTTGAACATGCCCATTTTGAGTAGTTGTGACATCACCGCCCCGTCTACGTCCCCTACAAATTTCCCCACCTGCAAAGACAAACGGACAGGTCTGTGATGCGGCTTCTTCCAAAGCTTTATAAACGACTGGGCGCATCAGGGGCATCATGTATTTTATGCAGTTTTTTGCATAGTTTAAAGATACGTATTTCCCCCCAGGTACTTATTAAATGAGCAGACCATATCTGCAACTGGGTGTGGCCTGTCGTCAGGCTGTGTTGTAGGAATGTGTACAAAGCGTTGAAGGCTGGCGCTCAGCACAGGAAGCCCAGTCGGTTGTGAAGTGGGTCTCTGTCCCCGCCCCTCTCGGAGCAAACCCGAGGTACCATCTCTGCCTCCCTTCCCTTCGGTCTCCCTCTCGCCCCTCTGTGTTCCACACCGGTCTGATAATCGGACTCCAGGGCCCACCTCGATGAAGCCATGTCCACTTCACTTCACTGTCCTTTCGCTGCATTCCCCCCGTGAAACCGCAACAGTGATGGAAGATTCACAGACCGCGAATCACTGAGACCGGGTCAGTCTCTGCCAGTTTTTCTCCTTCGGTTCATCATGGCACTGAAAAACTTATGCAGGCCTATTATTCAGAATCAATACTAGAATCCTGCTCACCTAGCTCCTGACTCCATCACAAAAACACTCAGAACTGGCAGTAAGGGAAGTGTGTGTGTGTGTGTGTGTGTCTCTCTCTCTCTATCTGTGTGTGTGTGTGTGTGTGTGTGTGTGTGTCTATCTGTCTGTGTCTCTATCTGTGTGTGTCTGTGTTTGTCTGTTTGTATCTCTCTTTCTGTCTGTCTGTTTGTCTGTGTGTTTGCTGTCAACCTCTCTCTGCAATCTTAGCCAATTTTTGCATATTTGAGTCTTCTCTCCCTTTAACTCAGCAGTGAAGCAGGAATGATGGATTGCACTGGACAGTGTTTGTCACCTTGGTGTGTGGACAGTGTCTGGCAGGGCCTTATGTCACCTTGGTGTGTGGACAGTGTCTGGCAGGGCCTTGTGTCACCTTGGTGTGTGGACAGTGTCTGGCAGGGCCTTGTGTTAACCCTTTGAGCTGTTATAGCATTGCTTTAAAGAGAATCATTTAGTCATTATCACTTTGTTGTTTGGTGGTAGAATGCAAATTTGGGGCCAAATACCTTCTTACATTTACAGAATCAACAGCTTTTAGAAACAATCCTGCTTTCATTTAAGATCTTTTTGATATCAAAATGTTTTAATCCATATTTTGACATTCTGTTTTTTATTTTAATAGTTACCCGCTTCTGGCTGGTATAACTCTCCATTTGATCTTAAAAATTTCTAATTTTTATATCTTTTCTACTTCCAGGTTATTTTTAACATTTAATTGTTTAAACGTTGTTCTGTTTTTTTTCTCCCACATCGGTAAATGACCAATCTGCAGGACAGAGAGCAATTTTCTTCCAGATAGCCTCACTCTCTGAGGGAGAGGGTCAGGTGACGACCTGCTGAGGGCTGTGCTGGAACCAATCATTTGCCTGGTGTGAAGCCACATGGCAACCCAGGCAGCAACGTATTCCCCACCCCGAATGAGTCATTGCTGTTCTAGATGCATCCTCATGGGAACACGCGCACACAGGCTGCAAAAACACACAGAGACAGGTACGTGCATGTGCTCGACATACAAGCACGCACTCCAAAAGACCACAGAGGCATAGAAGTATTCGCAGGGTTGCATGTAGGGAAAAGGAACACACGGAACGAAACACAAGCCAGCATTGCAGACGAGGAAGTGGACTACTCCTACACATTATATTTTCATTTGATTTTCCACACTAAAGAATATAGTAATTAATAGAAGCACCACTTATTTTGTTATCTCTAGCCTGCTGTTGACTACTCTAGCCTGCTGTTGACTACTCTTGACTGCTTTGACTCTCTGACAGTCTGTCTCCCTATAAGGTATTCAGTCACCCAGAATATGTTATGCGCTCTAAGAAGTTCCATTTTTGGGGCCCAGGCAGAGGCACACCTATCTCCTATAGCATCCTAAGTCTCAGCAATCCATCCAATCCACGGTCGCCGTGCTGCTCGACCCATACTGGGGATTCATTTCTTTTTTTGCCACTCTGGTACCGCGGATTCTGTTATCATTCTGTAGTTAGCGTCTTGCTACATCTTGCCACAACGGTATGTACGTTTCCACGGACCATTAAAAGACATGACGTCCATGTTACTTTTACCCCCGTTAGATTTTACACACAAAGGGTTCGCAGCCCTTTACGCCCTGCCCATGCTAATGCCCTGCGGCGGTGGTAGGGCCTCAGACACGGTGGCAGGTGCCAGTGGAGGGAGGGCACAAGGAGCTGGGACACGTGCAGCTCTCTGGCATTCCTCCGTGCCTACACAGGAAGTGCCACTCCGGCAAAGGAAAAAACTACCGCCGCCCCCCCCTTTCAGCACATGGCGCTTGGTAAATTATTCAAATCCTTTTCGTTCTTTTTTGCTTTTACATAAACTTTTTTCTGAACGTAAGTTCTGTCAGGGCTCTTAAATGTTCACTTGGATGACACGTTGATTAGTCCCTACCGCATCTGTTTGTCGGCAGAGAAGCTATTTTCCAACCTTTCTCTTACTGCTGGGGCTATTTTATTGTCACTGTAATCATGCAAGCTCCTTCATTTGTCCTTCCATTCCGGACTGGAATTCACTGTTGGACTCGTTTGACAGTTTACATAAGTTTTGTCTGCATTGAATGCCTGAAGGACAGCATGAAGTGACAGAACTACAACCAAAACTGCCATTTCAGCTGCTACTTACTCTTACTCGAAATGTAAATTAAAGCCGTTTTTTTTTTTTAAAAAGACCCAGTTCTCACTTCCTTTAAATTTCCCTGAACATTAAATATTTACCGCGGATTGTGAAGCAGTCTTGCATGTGCTCTTATTTTTTTCTATCCAATTATAAAAGACATTTGGGAGAAGTCTTCACTTTTAGGATCAAATGTGACTGATCTGTGTCCATGTGACAAATCTCCCATGATGGGGCGGGTAGCTCATTGATGAATTTCTGCACCACACTGGTGTGTGTCCTTGCTGAATATCTGCCATGTTACCTTACTGAAGCTCTGCGTACAGCTAAGGGTCTCAAAATTTCATACCATAACAGAGTACTTGTTACGCAACGCTCCTAGAACTTATAGTAGAGTCGAAGGTCGCCCCCTAGTGGTGAACGGGACTGCATACCGATGCTTTCCGTGAGGACAAGAATGTATGTCCCCATCAGACCTTTTCCCCGGGTCTTAGTTGTCTTGCAAGGGAGACAAGATACTGTGGCTGTCAGGGCAGGATTAGGGGATGTGCTGCAGGGACATGGGATCGGAGGAGAATTAAAGAACAGCGGCAACTCATCCAGTCAGATGGGGTTGGGGTTGCCGTCTGCGGGATTTCGGCTGTAAGAACAGATGTTCTCCCGTGAGGCAAGAAACCGGCAAAGTGCGATATGTCGTATGTCCGGTAATGGAAGATAAAAAGGCAGTGCTTACGTCTGTGTAAGTCCTCCGGGCTGCTCAGTCCGCGGGTGGGCAGGTCACATGTCCGCAGGCATCCGTCAGTATTGTCGAAAGTCAACAGGCCCTCGGTGGACTACGTGGTGCGAGTTCCCGCAGGGCCGCACAGACCGCCGTGTAAGAGGTCACCGTTTAACAACTCGGGAAGTGCACCCGTGAGACGTCTGTTATCTTCATTTGTAAATATCGGACATGTGTAAATGTTGTACATTTGTGAAGGCACTGTCTGGTCAATACCCAAGTGGTCTTTAAGCTGTCCCATTTTATTTAATGATGCATTGGTGGCTGATGCACTTATTTCAGTCGCCTACAAGGCCTCCAGGGGGATTAAGTACTGTAAATTCGTTAAATCCCACAAGTGCTGAAAATTTATATTACGCGGGACGATCAAACCCCATCTGTCCCGAGTGACATCTTTTCATGCTCTTAGCAACCAACGACAACTGCCTGGTTGAGACGGTGCGGTGGGTTTCGGTCACAGTGAGTTCACGGCTGCTCCTCTCATTTACCTCTCTTCTGTCCTTGGAGATCAGGATGATGCCATTACTGTCCAGAAGGTAACAGTTGAGGTCCTGAAAGAGGGAGGAGATTCAGGATGAATGACAGGTACCTTGATGGAAATCCTCAGCCACAAACTGTTATCAGCCAGGACAGGAATGTGTCTGACTTTCAATTACCATCATGGGAAGTGGCTTTCAGAAACCTGCCTGCAGCGCCAACCGACTTGTACCTCCACCTCAGTTAAATGCGACAGGATGAGAATGGAAAATGCTAACTCAAAAAAAAAAAAAAAAAAAAGGCTCTTCACCATATCAACTACAATATCAATTTCATCTGGGGTTTTATTTAGATAAATACCCCCATTACAGTATGGGTAATGGCTGTTCTCACAGATGTGACAGTGATCTAACATTGATCGTTTTTCATCATCATCATCATCATCATCATCATCATCATCATCATCTTAATTTTGTCAGGACATTCTGGCACTTGTTTTGCATGACAATGTCCTTGGCACAACAAGAGGAGCAGAGAAGACATCCTCTAAAGCCCTGAGCGGGACGTGCTCCCTGTGTACAGAGTGACTGACAGCTACGGTCATGTTGTTGCGCACAGTTGCGACTCTGGGGGGAATGGGGCGATTGGTATGACTGGAGGGCAATGAATCCCTTGTAAACAGCGTAAACAGGAGAGACGCTCACCATCATGTCACAGCTCAGAGGACACAGACCTTCGATGTTGGTGCACTGGAATGGAGAGGGGGAAAGAAAACAAGGAAACATTAGCATCCAAGCAGTCCAAACTTGGCTTGGCTAATTCAGATTAGTCCTGCACAAGTGTCTCTGGGTTTTAGGAAGTACCATGGCCACAGCATACCTACACACAATAGCAGCTGACAGTTGATTTTGCACTTTGCTCTTGTCTGTCGGTTTTCGGCCATTCTCTCGGAAGCACCCGAGCTGTGCTGAACATCGGTCCAGCTGACACACACACACTTCTCCACGCTCACTGGATGCCCTCTTCAGACACTTAAGACCGCCCACTTGCATCCACCTACTCATCCGTGTGCCAGGCGTCGACTGAGATACTCTTCTGTCGTGAGAACTTCACAGAGCTCTTATCGTTTCCTGCTGGCTTTGCACGTCGAAAATGACATTTTCTTCACCATTTTCATATTTGAAACCGGCATGAAAATATTGAACTTAAAACGTTGTGTAAGTTTTTGTTAGAGCGACAGTAGTTATGCTGTGTTTAAAGTTACTCGTTGGCTTGCCTACTCTCGCACTTTTTAAATAACCAGCCAGTCAAACAATACAGGTGTACCCTGGTGTTTATGTAGACATACAAGAGTTTTAAACCTTGTAATATAATCAAAGAGCTGTCAGTGCACTTGTTCCAGTGCTTCAAGCACAAATGCTACGCAATCCGCTTAAATGACACTGTTGGTCCATTTATAGCACACTGAAAGACTCGGGCCAGTGCGTTTATGCATTGCCGGTGAGCAGCAGCTGCACTCCCAGAGCACGTCTCTCGAGGTCCTGCCTCAGCTGCTGCTCTGCGTAGCGGATCACGGCGGCTCACGGTCACAGAGGGGCCGAGCCCATTTGTCGCGAGGAGGCGGAGCCACTCCGGGAAGTTTGTTGCAGCGCTCCTCTCACCTCCGAGCCTGGACGCCAGTCCTCCCTCCAGCTCGCTGCAAGCACCAGGCTGTCATTTGCCGTAATTAAGGGGGAACGGCGAGGCGGGGAGTAGCAGCAGAGAACTGCCGGTGAGCGTGGCGTGTGAACAGGCGTGAGACAGGAGCCCGCGTGGTCACGACAGGATTAGCTCCCCTCCACACGCGTGACAAGGCCCAGATTACAGAGCCAGGGCTAATCCCAAGGCACGGTGACAGGAAGACCGGTGTCAAAAAAAACAAAAAAACTGTCAAGGATTATTTGTTCCTGTAGCACGGAAGGAAATCTTCTCTTAAATTCTTAGTACTTTTTGGGCCAGAGAGTGGGAGAGATGGTACAGTGAGAGTGATGAGAACAATCAGGTTTTTTTTATCAGCACAGAGATGGATATGGCTATTACAAATGCGCCAAAACCAAATAGAAACCTTGGTTAAATACTCTCACAGGAGACCACCAACGCTAACAGACCATGTCCCGATCTGTGTTCATCATCCTGCAAAGAACAGATTGCAGAATAAATGTACAGGCTGAGTATGCGTTTTCCAATGGGGCAGGAGGAGGTTATAGCCTTTCTCCCTGCCTGTCCGCTGCGCTTTTGCTGGGGGCTGCAGCTTATGTTGGCTCCTGGATCGGTGGCTGTGGCATCTGGCCCAGTGTTTGCCATCTGGGTGGAGAGGGGAGGCTGAGGTTTCTCCTCCACCCAGGGCATGTGGTGGGTCGGCTCCGCCTCACACTGCGCTGTTCCCCGGGGGCCCACACCTCCACCCTCGGTGGCAGTGGGAGAAGTGTCCAGGTGCTGCGCTACCGTAATTCATTCCAGTGTTTAGTGGAGGATGAATATGTACTTAACGTGGATCCTGTACTCAAGTGCAATGCATGTCTTTGGTTGTCCATTTCCGGCCGTCACCCCTCACCCCTCACCCCACACAGGTAGTTAGGTCCGTGTAAGTTAGCCAGACTCTCCAGACGAGCCAGCCAAAACGTTCTCCTGTTTAAATGATTTTGCCAACGTGAAACTAACCTACACCTCTTCCTTTACAGCCAAGGGCTCTGTGGCAGCCCCCTACCCTGCATCTGCATTGTGGCTTTAAACAACCAACATGGCCTCCACAGTGGGATGTTCTGCTCCTCCACAAGGTGGCGACATCCTGTTTTCCAGTCCTCCTCCACCAGGTACAGAGCCTTACTGTAACCGAATCTAAGGGTGAGGCAGGGTTGCTACCGGCTGCTAAAAACAGCCTCAGTTGCTTTAGGAGTGAGTTTGTGAGCGTGTGGCTTGACTTCCGGAGACTTCTGTGCTGTGTGTGTACAGATCTTTCATCTTTCCAGCTGAGGCATTAACACCAGGTGACCGGACGCAGTTGTTAGCTTCCCACTGAAAGAAGGAAATTGAGCTGTCTACTTACGTCTGTCTCGTTTGGCTGCGAGGGGGCACCAGCAGAACGCCATGTGGCAAGAGAGCAGGGAGAAAAGAGAGGCACGTCAAGAGAAATTAGGGTTACACTGGAGTAGGATGCTCCACCAGCGCTTTGACCTTTCTTCACAGGGAAGAGGAAGTTGTTTAGTGTCCCCGGCAGAAACGCACACTGAGAGAGCATTTTACAGGAGATCCTGGTATATATCAGGCCTTTAGATAGGTCAGAGTAGCCGATTTTACTGAACAATTTGAGTTGAATTGACATCGGCCGTGTTTGGTTATGTTTGATGTAGCTATGAGCACGTTCTTGGCTCCTGATTGGCTAATGTCCAGAAAAAAGTTTACCCATAATTCATTTGAGTGCATCTCTGTAAAACAAACCCATTGGAAACATTTATATGGCAGAACATTACGCATAAAATGTTTCTCTCCCAGCCCATTTAACAGCTTGCAAAACTACAGGGAGTAAGATAATTACATAATCCATACAGAACGTAAACTTATGTCTCAAATACACATTTGTACATCTGTAATTCTCTTATCATCATCATCTAAAAAGAGCGATTTTCTCTCACCTTTGAAAAAGTCATCATTAAAGTTAATTAAAAAATTATCATTGTTCGAAATTAATTTGATTAAGCTTTAATTCCATAATATCAAACAGTTTTAAAAAAAAACTTGTTTAAAATCCAAACATTGAGCGAAGATTATTGAATTACTAAAAACCCCGCTGTACAGAATGTGAAACTGTTGCTCTACTGTCTTTCTGCTTAGCGACTTAGCAACAATACGACCTAAAAGAAGAGAGCAATTAATTGTGTTCTCTGTTCTAGATCATGACAGGAAGGCTTTGGACTAGGACTTCAAATTCGGCGAGGGTTTTGTAGCTAAAATATTCAGCCGAATGCCAGCTAGTGGAACGGTAGCGATGGGCGTTCACTGGGATTCCAGGTTGTTGTCAGTGGGGTTTTTTTTCTTCTTCTCCCCAACGTTGGGACAACATTGTGTGTGTCTACGCGCACAACATCCATTATTGTTCAGGGTTGTCAAGGTCGACCGCCGAGGCAGAGGTTGAACAGGAAGCTGATGAGACCATTTGCTGTCAGTTCACAGAACACTCAGTGGCAGAACCGGGAGCCACAGACAATGTTGCAGCGCTAAGGACTGAACAAGGAAGATGTATGCCCTTGGACATATTTCTGTGTACACGGGGGCCAAATGCACTGTAGATACATTACTCACAGGCCTGACGTGCCTTACGGACACACCAGAAATATCCCTCTAGTACGAACGAGCCTTGTTGTCAGTGACACTAAGGCTTTAGGGTTTGAAACCTTTGCGCTGCAGTAATTTAATTTGAGTAGTTGTGTGTGAATAATATTTCCTTTGCTTTTGTGTCCGATGCCTAAGAATTTCCTTGGATGAATTTGTGCGTTTTGTGACAGATCTGTACAATCTGTTGCCTGCTTTAAATTGTTTGGGGAAAAAAAATGTGGCTCATATTTTTTCCTAGCGAAAGATTAATTAAAGAAATTTCTAAAACTTGGTTTTGATGTTGCCTTAAATTAATACCACAAGACAAATTGAGTCTCTCTTAAAGGGCCTAGACAGTGCTGTTAATTTAATAACTAATTAATCATAATTAACTCAAGCGTGAATGCATTTTAAATTTGCCTTAAAAGCACAAATAACCAGAAATAAGTTAAAAACATAGGTGTTTATCTTTTTTTATCTATGTAGACAATCATAGAAAAGCAAATTTCCGTCAAAGATGAGTCATAGCAGAGAATTATCAAGCAATCTCGAACGGAGACCGATGTCCCATTAACAGCTCAATCAAACCTAATTAAGAGCTGAGCTGGAACAAAAACCTCTCATACAGAGGGTTTCCGGGACAACGACTGTAGAAACACAGAAATAAATGAAGCTGTCAGAAATAAACCAATGTTTAACAGTTTGCTTGCAGTCAGTGTCATGATGGTCTAGATAAAGCAACTTCTTTTTAATGGTACATGGTGGATTTTTTTGGGGGGG
>JAOYSI010007620.1:0-12026 GCA_025775065.1 Hiodon alosoides | reverse complement strand
CCACCAGCCCACCAGCCCACCAGCCCACCAGCCCCAATCCTCCCCCCAGCCCCAGCGAGCTGTTCTGAGCTGACCGTGTCCAGAATAACAACAACAGAGCAGCCAGATAGAAATGCCCAACTCTGTGTGAAGGGAGGGAGTGAAAGCTGGGGGTCAGGGTGTGGGCTAACCGAAGATCTAGCAATCAGACCAACAAAAACTATTAAACTGTACGGAACGAGAACATATTAATTCAGGCCACAGACGTGTGCATTCCCAGACCCAGATCCTCCGAGCACGTTTGGTTGCATTTCAGCACCACACAGCGAGGTGAGAGCACCGCGTGTCTGCAGGTCTGTCTGGGGACTGGCCCGGCCGCTGGCGCAGTACCAAGTGCAAGTACCTTTGACAGTGTAGCGCTGCTCCAGCTGGTGGAGGTCGGGCAGCACGTGCATGCAGTTGATGCAGCAGTATGTGAAGAAATCCAGCAGCACCACCTTCCCGCAGAGCTCTCGGCCCAGAGAGAGGGGCACGGCCGAGTTTAGCCATTCCAGCCCTGAGACGCGCGGACAGAGGTCAGACGCGTGCGCGCACCTGTGTTCATTCATGCGCCAATCACATAGCTAGTTCACGGACTCGTACAGGCATCCGGTGTCACAGACGTGGCGTTGCGCCTAACTTCCTGTAGAACCGGCATTCAAATTTTGAGACACTGATGCGTCTATGACTCTCTTCTACGGAACTATATGGTTGTTAAACACAAAATAATGTTTTAAATATTAAAATAAAATTTGAGTTTAGAGCTTGTAAACTTTGCTTTAAGAATCCGGAACTTGCCTAGAATCCATTAAAATATTAACCGAGTTTATAAAACTCCTCTCTCTCATTTACACCAAAATATATATATATATATATATTTTTTTTTTACTTTGTTGTTCGTTTCATAATCAAGTTCCTTTAAACGTAAACCTTTCGGGTATTTTTAAATAAGAGTGTTCCAAAACTTAGAAAGCGACTAAAATATTCAAGTCGCTTCCGGAAAAATTACTCGCCTTCTTCAAAGTCGGGAATCTTTAAGTCTTTTTCCCTGTCGTCTATCTTTATCAAGTACTGGTGTACAAGATGCTCTTTTTCCTGCGAGGAGGTGGCCTCTTCCAGAGCTGAATCCAACTGGCTTTGGACTGGAAATAAAGCCGTTAGACTGCCGTAGGTCGCCATCTTTACAACAACACAAGTGCTTAGAGATATCACTGCATTTGTTGACAGCACATTCGACAACATAGAGCCCAACGTCTTACTGTTCAAAAATGGAACCAGGCGTTTCCGTAATGTACATAATAAATACCAGACATATTATTTCAATAAATTAATTAAAATGCAATATATATATATAAGATCATTTCGAGAACAATTTGGCATGGAACTGCTTGGACCTCTTTCATAATAGCCTCGCTCGCGTTGGCGCTAAGTCCAGATATCCTGGAATACTGGTGCACAACTTTCAGTGAAATTACTGATTAATATACAAGACTAATGGATGAAATTCAAGTAAAGTATATTTTAAGCTTTAAATGAACAAGTTAAAGGGGGAAATATGTCTAAGCTGTATGTTGCTAAAATGACCTATTACCTCAAAACGATGTCTGAATGATTGTATGTTGATATTTTATCGAAAACTTGGTAAAATAATATTATATGTATATTTTTTATTGATTCGTTTTGTCTTGGCGAGCTAGGCGAGGAATAGTTTTTTTTTTATAAGTAGTTTCAAATGGCACAGGGGGACTCCGACTCTGAGCGGGATATATGGGACTACAAACCTCTCCGCCGAACGAAAAAGCAAAAAACCGACACAGCTACCAAGTCTGGAGCGAAAAAGCAAGCCACCCGGTGTTGCAGGGCGGCCGGGAAAACGCGCGGAGTCGAGAGGAATGGAGAACGTGGTGACCAAGTAAGATCTCGGAGTCAAGACCAGAATGTCGGGGCCGATAGACTTTTGCTGAATGAAAATGATGCTCGACCACCGGCGAGTAGGGGCTATTCGGGGGATAAAACTCTGCCTTCCACCGAGGGCCACTGTCCTAGCTGCCAGATGCCTTTCTCCGTGTTACTTGGCCAGTCACAAAACTGGCACGTCACAGAATGCCTGGACGCCCCCGGGGTGGAAGAACGTGAAGGTAATGGATTTGTCATTAACGGAACGAGTGTGTCGATTCTGTCTTTATTCACGTTAAAGACGATGTCAAACAACGAACAGCGCTGCTGCTTCATACGAACAGGCATGCTATCACGGTTTATTTTCAACATTTTGGTCTGCTCTGCGCAGCCCAAGTCGAAGCCGATGCGGAAGCCCTGTGGTAGATCAAAGGCTCCCCTTATCATGAGGGATTTATGTTTTTCAGCGTTGTAATTTACATGGTTAAGGAGAGTCAAACCCACAAACATCTGATTAAGTCTGAACACAAAGTTTCTGATGCACTTTATTTTGCAAGTGACACAGAAACATAATTTTGTGGTCCATGTTTGTTGAGACTTACCTGCCTTGATTATGGCTAACAATGTTAGGTGTCAGTTCTGCACTGTGCTCAGATTGCGTCTGGTGTCGACTGGGTTCTTTCAGGCTTGCTTTAAAGAATGTCTCTCTTGAAACACACAGAGTGTCCAGACGGCTTCCGGTGTTCCTCCACCAATCCAAGCCACTACAGGAAGTACAGCCACTTCCTGCTCGCTCAAAGAAGAGCAGGTGACTGCCAGGAGAGCGTGCCCTGCCCCTCCCTGGGTTCCTCCACCACCCCCCCGAGTTGTTCCTCCACTCCGCGGACAGAAGCAACCCAGACGCCACCTGCTGCTCGACCAAATGCGTTCCTGCTTCTGCGGTCACCCACGCCGGAGGACATCAAAAAAAGAAAGGGTTGGTCCAGCACCACACCCCGAGGGGGTGGGGCCGCCTCCACACCTTGGGGGAAGTGGGGGGCGAGGACAGCCACTCCGTCCCACTCACTCTCCACCTCTGGTTCTAGTGCTGGGGAAATCTCATATTCCCCAGTCTCCACCTTCCCTGCCGAACCAGAGGAGAAACCCCCGTTCCCCTCCTGCATGACCGACATTAAACCCTTCAGGAAAACATTATTCCCCTCCTGCATGACCGACATTAAACCCTTCAGGAAAACATTATTCCCCTCCTGCATGACCGACATTAAACCCTTCAGGAAAACATTATTCCCCTCCTGCATGACCGACATTAAACCCGAGAGAGAGGAACCAGAAGACTGCAGCGAGTGGCTTTTTACTGCCGTTGACAGCCTGCGTACGGAGCTCGTGGCCCAGTCTGCGATGGAGAGTGGTGAAGACCAGAGGAAGGCTTTGGCAGCCTTGGATGCCAGTGAGGCCCAGGTGGTGCCGGTTAGCCCGTTAGCGTCACGCGATTACCCGGTTCCCCGTGCAGTCGTCGTCGGTTCTGCTCGGCCCGTTTCTCCAGTGGGAGAGCTGAAGGAGGAGTACAGTAACTGCGCCGGCAACGGCCACCTGCGTTGCTCTCCCCAAAGCCTGGTGTTGGATGGTCTGCGGGACCGCTTGCTAAAGACAACCCACTCGTTCTGTTCCAGTGCTCAGGGGGAGACGGCACGAAAGCAGGAGCCCAGCGCCGCAGACTCGGGTTCTAGCAAGACGCTGCTGAAACCCGAGTCCTCCGGACTCAAGCAGACCGACATCGGGGCCTTCTTCGGTCTGAAGCCCCTAAAGGAGGCGGAAGTGGAGGGAGTCTCTGCTAAGGGTATCCTGAAGCGAGCCCCGGTGCTCTCAGGTGGCAGGAGGAGAAGGAAGGCCTCCAGCTCGCTCGGGGACTCCACCCCAGGGGCGGCTGGGGGCGACTCGCTCGGTGACTCCACCCCAGGGGCGGCTGGAGGCCGTGCAGGTGGCGAGACCGTACCAGGGGAGAAGGAAGGCAGGAGGAGGTGGAATCAGAGAAGGGGATGTGAAGGCACGGAGCGGGCCAAACGATGTCCGTTTTACAAGAAGATTCCAGGTTGGTTTCTGGTTGAATTAATCTAAAGACTGACAATGTGAGACATATGGTTACTAACTATACAGGTTTGTGAATGTTAGAAAGAAGTCTTTCCTCTAATTATTTCTACTGATTCCTTGTGTCTTTGCTGGTCTGAAGAGGACAGTTTCAGCCCCTGGAATAACTTTTTCTCCAGGCACAGGCTTTGTGGTGGACGCCTTCCAGTATGGAGCCATAGAAGGGGTCAGAGGCTACTTCCTCACCCACTTTCATTCCGACCACTACGGTGGTCTGAAGAAGAGCTCCAACCTGCCCATCTACTGCAACACGGTGGGCCTCGCGTCTCTGTGCGTCCGGGGTTTCTAACGGGGGTCCTGTTTGTCTTCAGTCTACACCCTGTTACTCTGGGGGTTTTGCCTGCTCTGCCTTTGGGATGCAGGGTGTTGGAACCTGAAAGAACCTGAAATTGATCAGATGTAGAGACACGTGTTTGTTTGTTTTTCTGCCGATAAAATGAGCGCTACCTTTTTAATGAAAGACAAGAGGAAGCGGAACATTCCTGGACCACGCGTGAGCGGAGACTGACCGATGTCCGTCCCGTGTCAGATTACAGGTAACCTGGTGAAGCGCAGGCTCCGAGTAGAGGAGCAGTTTGTTCACGTCCTGCCAATGAACACCGAGTGCATTGTGGACGGCATCAGGGTCATCTTACTGGACGCCAACCAGTGAGTATCCGTCAGCAGGCAATGTTGATAATCACCCTGGAGCGACACTAGGTGGCTGATGAGATGGTCTTTCAGCTCTCTGTACCTGGAGAGGAGGCACTGTGAAAGAAGGCCCATTTCTGTGGCCCTGCACCCAGGTCACTGAGACGCTCCTGTGAGCGTGATGTTAATTCAGTATGGAACAGAAAACGACATGCCCCACGGCATTGTGGATCCTGGTCAGGAATCGGCATTAGAATTCGTCCTCGGAGGCTTTACGAATGTTGAGCTTCGTTGTTTGGAGCTGAAAATCTGGACTCTCTGCAGTTCGGTAAACGGCTTTGTCAAAAGCGAGGTTCACAGTTCGGCTGCCTTCAGTCGTTGTTGTCTGTTTAATGTGTTCTGTCTGAACAACAGAAGGCCTTGTGTGGAACACAGCAGATTCATCACCCAAGGCCTTCTAGCAGCGCTTGCTGAGAATTGTAGTCCTTGGGGGGGGGGTTTCTGTGAAGGTCAATACAGTTTAATTTCAGATGTATTTACCTGGCATAACTGCAGCAGCAGCAGGGGTAAGTAAGTGTGTTTTCTACACCCTGGGACAAGGGACAAAAAGCCGTTTGGTCTAGGTGAGGCGTAAGTGTGGTTTGGATGTGTTTCTGCACCCTGGGACGAGGGACTAAAAGCCGTTTGGTCTAGGTGAGGCGTAAGTGCGGTTTGGAGGTGTTTTCTACACCCTGGGACAAGGAACTAAAAGCCGTTTGGTCTAGGTGAGGCGTAAGTGTGGTTTGGAGGTGTTTTCCGCACCCTGGGACAAGGGACTAAAAGCTGTTTGGTCTAGGTGAGGCGTAAGTGCGGTTTGGAGGTGTTTCTGCACCCTGGGACGAGGGACTAAAAGCCGTTTGGTCTAGGTGAGGCGTAAGTGCGGTTTGGAGGTGTTTTCTACACCCTGGGACGAGGGACTAAAAGCCCTTTGGTCTCCCAGCTGCCCCGGGGCTGCCATGCTGCTGTTCCTGCTCCCCGACGGACAGACGGTGCTCCACACCGGTGACTTCCGGGCCACCCCGGCCATGGAGAGATTCCCGGAGCTGCTGGGCTGCAGGGTTCAGACGCTCTACCTCGACACTACGTGAGTAGGGCGTGGGGGCGGCCGCGGGTCAACCACAACGAAGGTCATCATTTTTCAGACTGTATCCTTGAGAGGTGTGAATTTGAGCCACTTTTTAAACCAGTTAAAGGTGTGTTTAAAGCTTTGCTCTCTGAGGTCACGGCTGAATCTAACCCGTTCATTTAGCCTAACTGTAGCAGTTTAGCCAGCTGCCTTGCGATGAGTGATTGGTGGGGGGTGTGGTTGAGTGGAAACGAACCCTACCCCACTTCCTGTCTAGGTACTGCAGCCCAGAGTACACCTTCCCCCCACAACAGGAGGTGGTTGCCTTTGCCGCCTGTACGGCCTTCGAGCAGGTCGCCCTGAACCCACGCACACTGGTCGTGTGTGGCACCTACTCTGTCGGAAAGGAAAAGATCTTCATAGGTGAGTTTGTGAACCGGTCTTGTGTCAGGTCAAGGGCTGATACTGTCCCACCATGCGACAGGTTAATGTGACCTGCTCTCTGCTATTTCACAGCTGTGTCGGAGGTGCTGGGTTCCAAAGCGTGCCTGTCGCGGGACAAACTCAAAACCCTGAGCTGCCTGGAGTGGCCCAGCATTCAGCGGCTCGTCAGTGCAGACTGGCACGCCGGGCGGGTCCACGTTCTACCCATGATGCAGCTCAACTTCAAGGTCTGACTCTGCCCAGTTATTCTTTACCATTACGGTACTTAGACCTCGACCCTGTGTGGCTGGCTGTCTGTCTGTCCTGCTGTTGGCCCTCCTCGACCCTGTGTGGCTGTCTGTCCTGCTGTTGGCCCTCCTCGACCCTGTGTGGCTGGCTGTCTGTCCTGCTGTTGGCCCTCCTCGACCCTGTGTGTGTGTCTGTCTGTCTGTCTGTCTGTCTGTCCTGCTGTTGGCCCTCCTCGACCCTATGTGGCTGGCTGTCTGTCCTGCTGTTGGCCCTCCTCGACCCTGTGTGGCTGTGTGGCTGTGTGGCTGTGTGGCTGTGTGGCTGTCTGTCTGTCTGTCTGTCTGTCTGTCCTGCTGTTGGCCCTCCTCGACCCTGTGTGGCTGTCTGTCTGTCTGTCCTGCTGTTGGCCCTCCTCGACCCTGTGTGGCTGGCTGTCTGTGTGTGTTATGTTGCGTCAGGCTTCATTGCAGTACGGAAGAATAGAATGGGACGACCCCACCCAGTATTTGGGATCAGGCATCGTTGGTGACCCTGGTTTTGCATTTCCTCCTGGTCTGAACGGCACTGATGTCACAGGGCCTGCAGGCACACCTAAGGAAGTTCTCAGGGAAGTATGACCAGATCCTGGCCTTCAAGCCCACAGGATGGACCTTCTCTGGCCCAACCACAGCATTGGAGAACATCCAGCCTCAGGTTCAGGAGAACATCACCATCTATGGTATGAGGAGTTTCAGGGGAGGTGCCTGTGGAGGGGGTGAGGGATTTCACGGTTCAATGCGTGATTTTAATGTATCGAGACCTGCCCGACCGCGCTGGCTCGTCCTGGGGGACCGTCCTGGGTGACCGCGCTGGCTCGTCCTGGGTGACCGCGCTGGCTCGTCCTGGGGGACCGTCCTGCCCGACCGCGCTGGCTCGTCCTGGGGGACCGTCCTGGGTGACCGCGCTGGCTCGTCCTGGGTGACCGTCCTGGGTGACCGCGCTGGCTCGTCCTGGGGGACCGTCCTGCCCGACCGCGCTGGCTCGTCCTGGGGGACCGTCCTGCCCGACTGCACTGACTCGTCCTGCCCGACTGCACTGACTCGTCCTGCCCGACTGCGCTGGCTCGTCCTGGGGGACCGTCCTGCCCGACCGCGCTGACTCGTCCTGCCCGACCGCGCTGGCTCGTCGTGGGGGACCGTCCTGCCCGACCGCGCTGGCTCGTCCTGGGGGACCGTCCTGCCCGACCGCGCTGACTCGTCCTGCCCGACCGCGCTGACTCGTCCTGCCCGACCGCGCTGACTCTCACTCTCATCCTTACAGGCATCCCATACAGCGAGCACAGCAGCTACCTGGAGATGAAGCGCTTTGTGCAATGGCTTCGTCCGGACAAGATCATTCCCACGGTGAACGTGGGCTGCTCGAGCCGCCGCCAGGCCATGAAGGACATCTTCGCTGAGTGGCGGGCTGAGATCGGCAAATTGGGAAACGGGGGTCCTGTGTAACTGGGCCTCTGGTTGGGCACGGTTTTGTGGAGGGCGGGTTTGTGTAAACTGTAACTGGGCCTCTGGTTGGGCACGAGGAGGAGGGCGGGTTTGTGTAAACTGTAACTGGGCCTCTGGTTGGGCACGAGGAGGAGGGCGGGTTTGTGTAAACTGTAACTGGGCCCCTGTATGGGCACGAGGAGAAGGGCGGGTTTGTGTAAACTGTAACTGGGCCTCTGGTTGGGCACGAGGAGGAGGGCGGGTTTGTGTAAACTGTTTACCATGCCAAAGGTGATTTCCAATGTATTTGATTGCTGTACTAGTCCGCCACCTGTTGGCCAAAACAATACATCAGAGTATTTTGAAGATTTTCTGGCAGAAACTCGGGTGAATTTGATCATGTTGTCAAGTCAAAGAAGATGCCTTATTTATTTAAAATTAATAAACATATCTTTATTTTCTCCCTAATTTGGAATCACCAGTTGGCTATTTCAATCTGCCACTCTCAGAAAGAAAAAATGCTGTCTTCTGGACATTTTAAAAGTGAGTGAATGTGATGTCATCTGGTACTCCAACACCAATCTAGTCCTGAAAATATTCTGAGTGAGGCAGTTTAATGTAAAAATCTACAGCTGCATAAATTCTGAACTCTGCAAAAAGGATTAGGCTATGTCGCTTTGGCACCCAGAGTCTGAGACTGTAACGGTGGCCTGACGCGACATCGCTGACCCTAACCCCTGAAGATCCCGGACCACTCTTTACACCCAGAGTCCGAGACTGTAACGGTGACCCTAACCCCTGAAGATCCCGGACCACTCAGGTGAGGTGGTCCGACACAACATTGCTGGCGTTGTCTGGTTGACACGGCGGAAGCTTAGAGTCAGATGGCCATCCTCCAAGTCACCGTCCCCCGTGTAGAGAAGGTAGGCTTTTGGAGGGTCACTTTAAAGGTGGGATGCAGATGGGGGGGGGGGTACAGGGGTTGGCTGCAGGTCACATGACAGTTGCAGGGCCACTGGAACTGATGCACTGTGGTGACCTCCACGGGATGGCATCTGTCAGTCATAGCCCCGGGTAGTGCCAGTTGATCGCCTTTGACTCCATGAACCTCTGGATGGTGACCTTGACCTGGCGGGAACAGCCACGCGGTTTGTGAAAAACCACACGCGCGCAAACGAGCACATGCATGGACACAAACACAGCCAAGCAGAGAGAGTGTGTGTGTGTGTGTGTGTGTGTGTGTGTGTGTGTGTGTGTGTGTGTGTGTGTGTGTGACTGTGTGACTGTGTGTGTGAGTGTGTGTGTGTGTGCGTGCGCGCACACCTGGTTCTTCACAAGTTTCCCAAGGTACATCTGCACATCCTCCACACTGGCAGTCTCAATGTCGTTGACTGCCAGAATTCGGTCCCGAAGGTGGAACAAGCAGGTATCCCCGGTCCAGTTACAGACACTGAGGAGGTGGAGAGACATGTTAACACTGGTAGAGGGTCAGTCTGGCGAGGAGTCAGAAATCGATCTGCCGGACCCCTGTAAGACACCTACCAGGGTCTTCCCTCCACCTCCTCCATCACCAGGTGGTCCCTCAGGGCCTTTTGACTGACAAAGATATCCTTTTCCACCGGCATCGACTTGTAGCTGCCAACAACATAGAAACAGTCAGATCCTAAATATCTAGAGACACACACACACACTGGATCTGGATCTGGATCTGATTCCACCTTGCTTTTTAATCACGTATGCATTTGATTTGTTTGCATGTTTGCAGGCATCAGAAGTCCCCTGTTCAAGCCATTCTGTGGTCTCCCAGGTGGAGGAGTCCCCAGTCAGTGGAGCCTGTGATTTTAGCTCTGATCATATCCAATTAAGACGGAATATGCTGTCTTAAAGGCAAGTTACAGTTTTGATTAATGAATGATCCAATATAGTTACTTTAGTCTTGCAGGGGTCTGTCAGCTTAAGTTAGCGACCATTGTGTACTTCTAGATAAATCTGGAGATTCAGATCTTTTAAAGAAACACAGTGAACACCTACATGCGTGACCAGTGATGATATAGTGAAGTGTTCAACAATAATACTATACCATTGCAATAAAGTGAAAGGCCGTTAGGAGAACATTCACACGAACAGGAGAAGCGTCAAGGTGTCTTCCCTCGCCTTACAAATACGCTGTTTCCTGTTAAGTTTCCGATTAAAGAAAATCTTCCTCATACCGCACACGATGAGATACTTTGCGTCATTTGTTTTGAGAGTGAAATGGAGAAGTCCATTACACAGATTGAGCAATGTAAATTCTTAAGGTGAGTGAACTGGTTTTTAAAGTGAGGCGCTCATGGCTAAGGCTATTCGGTAGAGAAGAAACGCCTTCAGTGTGATTTGAGGGAAGAGAACGTGTCTGGTGCCAGGTGTCAGTACTGCAGCGGTACGTATTTAAGTGACTGATTAAATACAAACAAACATCCGGTTGCAGTGAAGCAGTAGCTTACTGTCGCAATGCTTCCAAGTCTTCAAAAACATTTACACAACGACATGCCTCCATCACCATTTTAAACATTTACACAACGACATGCCTCCATCACCATTTTAAACATTTACACAACGACATGCCTCCATCACCATTTTAAACATTTACACAACGACATGCCTCCATCACCCTTTAAAACATTTACATTAATCGGTGATCAGATTGTATAACCTGTATAACTTGTTCTGAGAAAGTGCTGCTACGAACTGTTCCAAAACATTCCGTATCTATGACAACCCTAGTCGTGGTTATGTTTGTTCCCGACATTGAAATACGCTTCCTGTTTCATACAGTTAACCGGAATATTTACGTTTCGTGTTTAGTTCACTCAAGTCAAGATGGGAACTCACACGGCCTCGGGGCCAATATAAATGCTCAAACAGATCAATTGGTTTCCTGTGCTGCAGACAGGGGATAAATTCTTCCTGTTAAAGATTTCAAAAGTCTTGCAACCGCTTTGCTCCTACCCACACCAATCGGCGATTATCTAAACAAATCGTGGCTGGTCGAATTTAAAACAGTTCACATTGCGTTAGTATTCGGCTTAAACAAAATTAGAATGAACAAACTGGCTACCGAGCTAACTTACACTCCTTGAGTTACTCCGTAACGACATGAAGAAGCAACACGCAGATACAAAGGTCAGAAACAGAGAACGGAATACTTACTCAACAGATGAAGTGGGGGGGAAATCTTCCATCGCTGTCTCGTTTGCTATTTCAAGTCTGTTACCAGCATAAACAGAATGGATATCTGAGTAGAGTATTGGATGTTTTGTCACGATAAACATAACTTTTCAGAAACAGCTGTAACAGGTGGCTCTGTTAACTGAGTTACTCTGCTGCTGATCCAAGCTCTGAATGAAAATGATTCTGAGAAAAGCCAGAACTCACATTCTCTCCATTTTCATGTAGAGACTATTGGCATTTTCCTCAGTCTCATCGTCATCGTCCTCCGCATCGTCCTCTGCGTTTTCCTTGTGAAACAAGGATTTGTAGTAAAGAAAAACTGAACATCAGCACTGGGCCTTGTGCAAACAAAAACTCAGCAAAGGGCCTTAAACAAACCTGGGACACAAAATGGAGGAAAAAGTTTTCTGTACCTGGGCCAATTTACTATTAGACTATTTATTAGCGTCTGCCCCTCCTTCTCATGAAGTCCCTCAGGGCTCTGTCCTGGGCCCATTTTTATTCAGTTTATACACATTCCCTTATCCAGATAACACAAAATCACAACCTAAGGCTTCACAGTATGACTTCTGTTTTCCCTGTGAGTGTACAGGATGTGTTCTGTTTTTCCTGTGAGTGTACAGTATGTGTTCTGTAGTATAGTGTGAGTTTTCCTGGGAGTGTACAGTATGTGTTCTGTAATATAGTGTGAGTTTTCCTGTGAGTATACAATATGTGTTCTGTAGTATAGTGTGAGTTTTCCTGTGAGTGTACAGTATGTGTTCTGTAATATAGTGTGAGTTTTCCTGTGAGTGTACAGTATGTGTTCTGTAGTATAGTGTGAGTTTTCCTGTGAGTGTAGAGTATGTGTTCTATCTTTGTAGTGCAGTTTGAGGTTTCCTGAGAGTGTA
>JAOYSI010007619.1:0-12026 GCA_025775065.1 Hiodon alosoides | reverse complement strand
CCCCCCCCCCCCCCCCCCCCCCCCCCCCCCCCCCCCCCCCCCCCCCCCCCCCCCCCCCCCCCCCCCCCCCCACGGGATAGCCCCAGCTGGCTCGTTATGAGGAATGGGAAGACGGCAAGCGAGGAGCGGAACAGATGAAGGAATGCCAGGAACACTCAGGGTTTCGGGTCTTCGTTAACCCTTTTATCTTTTATCTTGCTAGCTGCACAAGATGTAAAGGCAACGTCAATCTTGAGCAACTCGTTTACGAGAACCAGAACCGACTAGCGCTTTCGCTCATCTGGAAGGGAACGTTGGAGGTGCGCGGAGCACGCGTAACACTCAACGGTCGAGCTTAAGTCGAGACAAGGGAGAGCACCAGGCCATTCATTCGGAGTTTGTGGCGAGATGAAAACTGAGTGACGAATGATTGGACCTGGTGTTCCATCACGACTGTGAGCCGAGGTTACCTGCGTACCTGTGCTGCGGTCTATAAGACCGAAGTAAAGCAAAACTGTAGAACTGAACCGACGTTGAAGGCGAAGAGTGCATTCTTTAACAACTGACCACCGGAGTGGAGGGAAAGGAACCAGTTGATGTTAATAACACTGGGCTGAACTAACCATGTGTAGACCACATGCATACCCTTGGCATGAACTACTGTGCAAACAGTTATGGGTCTTATTATATCTGCAGAGACAGACTTCATTAATGAGTGGAGGACATGGAGGCCGTTTTCAAGCTATACCAAAGTCAGACCTTGTCCAAACAACAACAAAAAGAAATCTGTGGTATTATGTTAAGCATCCCGGGTCGGAAACGTCATGCTTCGATACAGGACCTCTTCGTTAAGGCTTTAATTCGGTGCAACTGTGCTTGAAACATAAGCCTAGTAAAACACACAAAAATTGCCTTTATGCACATGCTGTAACTTAAAGAGACATTAAGAATGGCTTTGGAGAGAAAGCGCTACAACTTGTCTTGGCTCTGGCTGGTGGAACAAACAGGAACATGTGTGGAAAAGGGACAGGCCACATACCCATGTATTCATAGTTTTTAAACTTTTGGCATGTCCCTCGTCCTCGGCATCTTTGTGGTGGGTGGCGGACCGTCCTCCTCCATCTGGGGCCTGCTGACAGGGTTTTCTTCCCCTCCACCCCTTAATCTTTAGTGCACAGGGGGGCACACATGGAACACACAGGAGGCTTGCGTTTAGCAGGTGCGTTTAGCTCACTGACGCGGCACACCTCACCAGCACTAGCCTCCGTATATTTCCCCCAGAAGGCACGGCAAGGGGAAACCCTCCCCTCAGTGCGTCTCCTACTTATAGGGGAACACAGTGACATTTTCCATTAGGAGCGGCGTTAAGGACAAAGTGACCTGGTTATGGTGGGTAAACAGGGTGAGGTCCCGCAGAAGGCCGACGTTGGTGGGGGGCGGGTCTGCGGTTACCATTTCTGCTCTACCGTTTACGCGGACCCCGTCCATCCAGAAGGGCCTCCAGATAAAACCCACAGATCAGTGCTACAACAGGGCCCTTTGCGTACCCTTGAGCAATGTCACCCAGATAGCTTCCAGTTACCAATAACCCAGTTACAAAATCTGTAAGCCTCTTTGGATATTATAAGCGGCAAAATTAATAATCGTTTCTACAATAATTATCAGAAGTCTGGGGAATTTCGTTCTTGAGCCGAAACCCTAATCCACTGCGACTGATGCGATTGGCCGCCATCCTTGAGTGACACCGGCGTGCCCTCAGTGCGCCGCTTCAGTGACAGCACAATGGCCCATACACCGACAGCACTGGCTGCGAGTTGGGGGTTGGGAGGCTACACTAGCATTCTCTGAGCTCCCTGCTAAATGCCCACATTCTCTCTTTAAGGCCTCGGCTCCATGTGACCAAGGCCTCGGCTCCATGTGACCAAGGCCTCGGCTCCATGTGACCAAGGCCTCCCCCCTAATCCCTCGGAACAGAGGTGCCATCTCTGATCCCATTCCCTGCCAAACCACAAGCCTGTGAACACACCATACACCCACCACACGTATACGCTCCCTTAAACTGTCTGACTGCTGCTAAGCCATCAAACTCCTCCTTGGAGGAGAGGAAAGGCCCCCCATTTGCCTTTCCTGGGGGCTGTCGGAATATTCACTCTCACATATGGATTTCCCCGGGAACGTGCGGCCTGCTCTGTCAGGACATTCCCCTCACTGTGTAACACTACCACTGAGCACTTATGAACCGCACAGGCATCCGCCGGAAACGTTCTCACCATGGAACGTCTCTAGTTTCACCTCATGAAAATGACAATCATTTTAGAATGACTGCGCCATTTGTGTTCGCCACGGAAAGGAGGGGAACGGATCCCAAGAGGCAGCCAAAACCTAAAATATTATTTACCAAAGGCATGCAATATTCATGCAATATCGGTTTTGCCGATTAATCAGCACCGCTAACGATTCCTGGAACTATCGCTTATCGGCAAAAATCCACACGGATAGTTTTTTCTGTTGTGTCCGGTGCTGAACACAGCGGGACACTGCACGGAGCGGAGCAATGCAGATTTAAAACACAACTAAAAGGTATGTATACAGTACACGCCGTCATATCATTATTAAGTCATTTCTTGACTAGATGCTGCATTAACAGAGAAATCTGTCGACAATCTGACAGGACGCCAACATTAAAGCTATCCTCAAGCGGTTGGATCAATGTGACAAAAAACACGCAAGTCCTACCCAAATGTTTAAATGTCAGGAATGTTACAATGTATTACCATCTATTTGCATTAGTTTATATCACTCACGTTTACGCTTTAGCCAGCTAAGTTTTATATTTAAAGGTAGTGAGTGATTTGAGAAAAATATATTCATGCAGTCAAGAGAAACGTATAAACAAATCAGAAACGCATCTGATCTTAATTCTTTTTTTATCCTCACAGTAATACGTATTTTTGTCATTTTGATTAGATAATCATCAAGTGATCGGTGTGTGTGTGTGTGTGTGTGTGTGTGTGTGTGTGTGACGAGTTTCTCACAGAGAATTTAAACGAGCATAACAGCGCAAAATACAAACAGGAAACATCACTGAATCTTATAAAAGAGTTCAAAAAAGAATAAGGCATTGCAATTCATTTATTTGTTTACCACAGTTTCACATTAAAGACCCCGTCACCAGAAGTGAAGCAATCGTTGTCTTGGTTTTAGGGTAATAAAGAGTGTTCTTAACTTTGAATATTAAAATAGAACTGCCAGACCTAGAAAACGGATCACGTTATACTTTTGATCCACTGTAGTTCTTTAACAAGTTCAAATTTTGCTGTGTCTTTTGAAGTGTATTTTTTAATTCATTTTTTATGCATCTATTTTTATTTATGCTATTTGGAGTGTTACTCTTTGGTTCAGTTTGGATGTATATATTTTATTTACTTTAATATTTATTAATATAGTTCATATATATATATTTTTAAAAGTACTAAACATTTTCGTGGTTCATTCAGCAGTGTTTATTTGTGTAATAAAGTCCCGCATTATTTTCCTTTAAGTGTTGTTGTTTCATTCAGTATCAATTTTAATAGCTATCGGCTTGTCTTCCCTACTTAGTTATCGGTATCGGCAAAATCCTATATCGGTCGACCTCTACCTTGTACCGGGTCACATTTAACCTAGTTAAATTTTATTCAAAATCAAAACCTCATCATAATCAAAAGTCCACAAAAAAAAACATCTACCAGCTCTAAGGCTTGGTGTCCTCAACCTCGTGTGAAGGCTGAGGCTAAAGAGGTGATTTCCCCCTTCACCAAAGGGCTGGGATAACAACGCTCCATCTGTGGAGCGAGCCAAGGGGGTCACCCCCTGCTTGACCGAAACATGGTCCACTCTGTGACCGACAATGCCCGCTGGCCCTTATCAGGGGCGTTACAAATCGCTGAAGACCCGGCGGCGCAGACTAACCATTGCCCGACCTGCTGCGACAGAGAGACGGGCCGACTTCTCTAGCAGGAGCGGTGTTGAAAAGCCTGTCCACCTCTGTGCTGCCTGACTGAGCCCTCCACCTGCCCCTCTCACTCATCGAAGGCCCACTGTGAAATGAACAACAGACACAGTAACGTTTGCTGTGTAATCAGACGCCACCCGTGATCCCAGGGTTTCACCCAAGACTGAACATATCACAAGCCTCAAAAAAGCAACTGGTCTGAAGTCCGATATTCTCGTTTTATGAGAAGTAGTTTATCCAAAGAATCAACGCTGCAGGGGGCGTTCTTTTCTTTGGATATCAGCGCAGTGTGATGAGTGAAACGTGGTGCCACAGGTTTCCGCGGGGCTCTGGAACATGAGCGGGTGCCCATTTCAGGCTTTGTGTTCGGAGCAAGCGTGAAACATTGACAAAACGAGCAGGCGAAAGAAAAAAGAAAAAAAATACATTTCTCTCGCCGGAGTCAGCCGAGCGAAAAAAGAGGCAGAGAAGAGGCTTGGCGTCCTGGCCACTGAATATAAATTGAAAACGGCTTCGATGTTTTTCCACACCCCGAACGGGGGACATCACGCGGTGCACCTAAAGAGCGAGAGCGCGTCGCGTTCCTTTCCTTTGAGTGAGAATGTGTGAAGGAACTTCTACACAGCAAAGGAGAGACGAAGAGAGACACCACATATCGCGCTAGGGTCGCCGCCATGGAGGAAGTGGATAAACTCCACAGTGGGGATAGGGGGAACAGGACTTGTTCTGTTCTCCGCACGCGTTCCTGCTCTGTCCAAGGGTAGAGATGGGACGTGTTGCACAGGCAGTCACAAGCTCTGCTCAAAAGAGATTCATCCCGACGCCTGAACTGACACCCCTGTCGGAAACACACCAGCTTTCAGAGCGAACAAATCTTTCATAAGATTTCGCAAGTAAAATATATAACATGAACAGAATTAGCAGTGGATCGTTAAGGGCAGAGTGTGTGCATTCATACTTGTATATAAATAACCTGAGCCAATTCTACACCATCTCAGGCAGCGTCTTCAATTGGAAGCTAAATCCGTCTGCAGATGGACAAGGCACGTTTGCTAACGGCAAGTACCAGGATGTAAACACAATAAATGAATAAAATTGTCTTTTTCTTGGCCCCCAGCGCTTGATAAACCTCACTTCTAACTTGTTAATAAACTGAAAATAAATACGTGCAGCGAGAAGCTGCAGTCAGACACAGCACACAACACCAGAACTACCTGAACTGAAGCCACGTAACATGCCTGTGCTGTGACTCCACCCGGAACACTCGCAGACCTGTGAAATGTCAAACACCTTCACGTAACAAAAATGTTTCGCTTTTGGGACCAGGATTAAGCTTCATCGCCTTGTTTTAGATTTGTGATTCGGCACAAGCGCAGACTTTAAACAGGAAAATACTTTACACCCATATGGATTGCTGGGAAGGCTTTCTGTAGATGCCGCAATCCCCTTTGGATTTTTCAGCCCAAATAAAAGGTCCCCCTCCTCCGAGTGTTTAGAAAGAGTGAGCACAGCTTCCTCCATTGGGAACATGTAGGCGCTGCCCTGAACCCAGGAACTCAGCAGCGCAGTGAAACACGTGGCCTGACAAAGATGACCGAGTTGTCACTGAGACAAAAGGCGTTTTATGCAGGAATGGTTTTTTGCAAACGAGTTCTGGCGAACTTCGCGATATACCAAAACCAAAGATATTTCGGTATGGTATTTTGGATTTTGTTTTAGTCATTTTTTTGGCACAGGTAGATTGTCAAATGTTTTGTGTGAAATTACGCAAGGCCTTTATTTCATTAAATACATCCATACAAGAATCTCCAAAACTGATCACCCTCTGACGTTTTAACCAAAGTGAGTAACATTTATTTATCAACTAATCTAACAAATGTTCATCCAAGGCAAATCGACATGTGGTTTAACTGCCAGTATGGCAGAATACTACTCTATTCAACTTAACAGCATAATCAACCATGTGTACTGCTATAGAAATTAACTGTCTTTCTCTCCTTACCCTAGTTAACACAATTGGGAGTCCAACCCTGGAATTCCTACACTAATGCTTTTCTTTATTTGCCCTAAGTCCGATATTGAGACGTTTGATCATGTAATCTCTACAACAGACAGCATAAAACGTGAAAACTCTGTTAAAATACTACCTGTCATTAGGCAGACGGGATAAAAACTGAAACTCTGAATTATACTAACACAGAACAAAAACTTCCGGCGCATTACTTTAGTTCGAACACACGCGGAACTTGAACAGCTCACGTCACAGCAATAGACGGATGCAAGAACCGTCCCTGTTTTTTCAAAACAAACAGACTACTTCCAAATTGCTTCATCCCACAAATACAAACTGATATTCTCATAGCCTAGAACTTCACGTCACAATTTGAATTGCTTCGCAGGAGGACAAGGGCATTGACACTCCTAAATTTCAGAGGCGATAATGATTCCGGGACGTGATCAAAATTGCCAGTTACGACAACTGGTACGCACACAAAATTCCTGCATTTCCGCGTCTTAGCGAAAAGCAGCCCTGAGGAGTACACATGGCCAGTCATTGGGCAAAAGCAATGCAATACGCAAGCAGATAAAGGGTCAGAATATCATGACATTGTAAGGAAAGGCAGTTGACTGCAGATGCCACACATGGTACATGCATAGTGCAGGCAGCAGAAGAATTGAGTCTGACCAGATGGTAAATTAGTCAAACACAGGGGGCCCCCTCAATGATGTTTATCATGTATTAATAAAGCAGTGTTGCTTTTGCTGATATTGAGATAACAAAAATGGACATTTCAGCGCAGACCGTGAAACAAACAAAAAAGTAACAACAATGATTTCCAGAGGATTACTCTCATTCAACACCTCTGCCCCTGCCCCCCACAGCAGCCCAACCCTGAGAATGTCTGTAAATGGTTATACTTACCACCCTAGCAGCTCTCTCTTGGGATTCGCATTTTCTACAGAACCATGGGCCAGTAGGGACTTGTACAATGCCATAGCACGCTGAAATCAGGACAAAATTCTAATCAGGGAGCTTGTTCTAATCATGTAACCAGAACACAAGACAACAACAATGAAAGTCATTCCTGCACTGCCTATAATGGCAAACGTGGTTCACCCTCCCCCGTTCTCCGTCCAACAGTACAATGAGGAAACATTAGCTCACGTCTAGTCAGCGGGAAGAAAAATAAATAAATAATTTAGTGAACAGACGGCAATAGCATATTATTTGTTTGAAGTTGTTTTCTGCATTCAGAGCACAGATGCAACTAAATGACACTCAACATGGCAGCATGAAATACTAAAACTGCACTTCTGCACAGCTTGACATTATTTGTGACTACTGATGTTACATAAGGAATGCGACTCATTTCCCACCTGTCTCTGTAACTGAGGCCAGAACCAACCATCTGATGCTATAGCTTGCCAATAGAGTACAAGACACCTTAAAGCTTGTAGTATGAAAACAAACATTTTACAGTTGATGGGTAAAGAAAATGAGTGAACAATAAGGGATACGCCGCAAGGTGCCCGGATCCCAAAGCCATTGGTTTAAAATCCTCCTTTCACAATGCTTGTGAGGCCTTTGAAGGAGGATAAGCCCATGACCACCAGACATCAGGCTTTGACCGAGTTCACACTGAGCTGCGGTCATGGTAGGTGTCCTGGCTGACGATCTACAACCGTGAACAGCAGCGTACAAAAGGCTGCATTTCAAAGGGGATACTACTACTGCAAAGGGGATCTCCCCCCCCCCCCCCCACCTCTTCTCTATCCCCATTTGTACACTAAAGAACATGCTACTGGACAAAATTGCCAAACTATAAGTCAACATCTTGTCATAGAAAATCAACAGTGAAAACTCATTTTTAAAGACTTTTGTTAAAATTATTTCTTAATTCCACAATAGCATGGAATAGTGCAGTCAGGCCTGATTAAAATTAGTATGAGTGCAAATATGACATATTGAAGTAATACAATCAAGCAAAACAATATTATGTATTATAAGAGTATAACCTCATTTAGTGCTTGAATACTTTACATGTGTAAATTAAAGAAATCAAACTATAACATATAGAGTTTAAACATTAGACAAAAATGTCTACTGGGTTTATTAGAAGTCTTTAAACCAATTAAATGTCAGATACATATTATCTTGAAATTAAACTAGCAAAATTACAAATTTTACGACATGTTCATACATATTTATCACCATCTGCACTGTATTAATCAAAGCCTGGGAGTAACCTACCTATCAATATTAGAAATGTAATGATTGATGAAACTTAAGATAAGTTAGTAAGTTTCTTTGCTGAACTGTCCTAACTGTCCTACACAGGCTGGCAACCTGGGTGTTATCTTAAGTGCACCCGTGAAATACAGACAACTGTAATGTAATCTCACCCAGACAAATAAGACTTTCGGAAATGTGATCACAAAAATTTAATGTAAATTACAACTTGTATTCCAGTAATTATAACTATTGACTGAGACGTCTACATCGGACTGTTGTTTTCCCTAGCAAATGTAGTGGCAGCCCTGTACTTTTAACTGGAAGGCAGAAGGTTCAAGTCCAAGGACTTCCTCCAAATAAAGTTGGCTTCAATCCCACTTGGTCTTGCCTACTGTTGACAACGAAGCTACTCAATATATATATAGTTCCATTGATCTTTATCTTAAATTAGAGTGTATTCCTAATCTTACATTTCCTCATGCAAATAACGTCAGAAACCATCTTAGGAAGGACAAGTTATCCGGAACTGATCGTGACTTCGGTGGGTTAAGCATAGGCTGTAAATCGATCCGCGTATCCATTTGTATAATTTAACCAAAAAAGACCGAACTGATGTCGCCATGGCAAGAATAAGTAGAGTGGGAAACCTGCATACTGTTTCCATGGAGACCTGGGGAGCTAGAGCGGTAATTCCTCGCAAGTGTTTGTTTGGGCCACAGAAGAACAAAATGTGGTTACTCTACGAAAGTAATTGTATCGAAAAACTAAATATTGATCTTTGCTGAAAGCAGTGTTTTCACATGAATGTTTCGCAAGGCAGGTAAACAGCTAGCTTAATTGCTAGCTAGCTAGCTAGCTAAATGACAACAATACGGGTATCACGAGGCACTTTAGTAACCAGAAATACTAACATAAATAAGAAATGCCATAGGATTACTCCTTAATATAAACATATAAAATATACAATATATACAAGATTAATAAATAATAAAATGGCCCGCTGTCCCCAATGTTTCACGCAAGTGAACTGGTAGTTTGACAAGTGAATGCATGCAAGCAATTGTGAATTCAGAAGTCTACAAACTGCCCTCACGCATATTTTTCTACCCAGGAAAAAAAAGCAGCGCCAGGTTTTGGCTAACCTTCTGCCATACATACGAGGACTACCCAAAACAATGAAACATGCGGTTAAACGTAAAAAAAAATTTTTTTAACATGGCAGTAGCACGTTGAGGTATTTACCATCCTAAAACTACGCTTTCCCGCTATCTGGTCCTCTCCACTCGACCCACAAGTCGTTCCGCAAACACTTTCTAGGTTAAAGCTTCCTACCTACTGCTATCACAGTAGTTCTGTCGCTAAACCAGGCCTCTATCTAAAAATATTTCGCAAGTGTAAACAGCACCCCCAAGACAACATCGAACAGCGCATGCACGCTATGTAGACAGCAGGAGGAAGGGTGTCACGGAAGGCCTCCTTATATTTGCACAAAAAAATATATACATATATACAGATTTTACCTTGGTGAACAGCGACATTACAACCATGACCGTCACAGTAAACCAGTGGATTTTCAGCCCAGCCTCTCTCATCTGAGCAAACGCAGCAGCCTCCAATCATCTCCTTCATATTATTCGCGAAGTAGTCGTCTTCCACTGCCAGAGACGGTTCGCTGGATACCATCTATTGAAGAAAAGCAAGAAAAAAGGGGAAAGGGGGAACCAAATGTTTAGCTAAAGGATTTCTTCTCCACTTCCTCGTTGGAATTCTGTTAGGTTCCACTTTGTAAAAAAGCCATGTTGTTTGCTGGTTTCCACGGTAGTATTCCTCTTACTCCACTCACGATCACACTGCGGGGAAACACAGGCGGTGAAACCGCTCGCACGCAAGCGCAAATCGTGACAGGACGAACAAGGACGGAGTTGGTTGGTTATTTTCGGGCTTTTGGCGGAGGTCAGGAAAATGCAGCGCCATTTTGGCTCTACAGACTACTGGCTCAACATCTCTCACTGTTTGCTCTTAACCTATGGTTGGTCGAATATAGGATTGGGTGGGACGATTTCGAGAAACGATGGGATTTTGGGAGAAAACCACTATTCGTTCATGAATGGAAAGAATGTAAGGGGGATGAATCGAGTGATGAACGGAATGAATTAAAACACGAGGCTAACCAGAAAAAAAATGCATATAGTTGAGCATTTGGGATACCGTGTTAACCGCTTCGTTGGCGCAATCAGAGTAACAAAGGAGGATTGCTTGTTTTTTTTGGTATTGGATGTACAGTAGTTTTTAGTCAGTTTGAAACATGGATTCAGTACTTCGAAATGGTGACACGTTTGCTAAGTAGGGACGTGTCTTAACTCCGAGATGCGACCTTTTTACCTTTTGTGGCCACAGTGATATACTTGTATGTATTTGTGCGTATGGAGGGCTAGGACGTCAATTAGCTTGGTAAGGGCTAGTTTATTATTCGGTATTCCGATTTGACGCTGAACTGGACCATTATTCTTGAAAAATAATTGTATGGATTATTACGTAAGATACGTGCAAAAAACCTTAGTGCTATTTATCGTCTTTAAACGTACGCTCGTTTGATTTCTTCATATGTTAAGTGTCGTTTAACGTTTTTATCATTTGTCAATGCATTTTAAATTGCTCCCATTGCTTCCTGTTAATATCAGTGAAGAGCTACTATAAGCCTGCTGTAATAAATCGACTAAATAAACTACAATATGGTCTAGGACACTTTCTTTAAATGAAATCTAAAACAAAAGATATGTCTTACGTTAGGAGTGATGATTTGCTTCGAGGAAAAGCAGGTTATACTTGTAATGTCCCATGTATTTATAGATGCTAATTGTACAATTTCAGTTTTTTTAATTTCAAACTATTTTAATTTTAATGTTTAGCATTATAAACATGGTGATTTCGTCGATAAACGCCAAAAATATACATTATACAGTCTCTGTTTAGCTGCTGATTTGAAATCTGAAAAACGTGGGTACAATTTTAGTTATACAATTTTAATTTTATCATCATTAATAAAACACATTTGCCTCTGAATAAATGTTCCTTTTGAATATGATACCCATAAGCTAATAGGTTCAAGTAGCATTATTTAAAAAACAATTTTATATTATGTTGCGTGTGTTTAGATGACAGCCTCGTGTCAATAAAGCTTATTTTGAATTTGAGAGACAGTGAGATAATGCATCCGCTTGTTAGTCCATTACTGATTCCAGCATACATTACGCACGAAACTAAAAATGTACTTTTTTATCAGTTAAAAGGTTTTTATTTATTTATTTATTTTAAACTCAGTAAAAAGGCCGCTGTCATTAGGGACCTATGGGGACATAGAAGTCACTATGGTGTTTACTATTTTCGTTGAATAAAGCATTTATGACAGTGTCATTTTATCTAGATCCAATTTGATATTCTTAATATTCTTATCCTTTAAAATAAATTAACTAAATTACATCTTAAATCTGTGTCTAGCTCAGTGTATATGTGTGAATTAGTTATCCCAGGCACTGTGACTGGTTGCTTGCATCACTACAATGCCCAGTGAATAGTCTTGGTTTCCAGAGAAACGTAATATGTTTGCCAATAATTTAAGAGGGCACACGAGCCTTGTCAATGTAATACGGAAAATGAAAGGTCGCTGGGAATGACTGTCAATTATTTGCTTTAATTTTGGAATGTTTAAGTGCAGAGGCTACACTGGGAGTGGTGACGGGGGAGGGGGACTGGGGGGGGGGGGGTAGGAAAAACTATTACAGTTCAGCTGAACAAAGGAGGCTGGGGAGGCAAGAGTTT
>JAOYSI010007618.1:13392-39879 GCA_025775065.1 Hiodon alosoides | reverse complement strand
AATGTAGTCTCCTCAAAAAAAAGAAGCAGACCAATTGAATCCATTTTTCTACCTTTGCCTGTCATTACTCAGCGCATATATCTTCTAAAGAAATGCTTTTTGAGTTACACCTTCAGTTTAAAATTCTTAACTGTGTTGTGTTGCAACATTCCTTGATTGGGGGAAAGACAGAGCTGGTGCAATATTTTCCTGAAACAGGATGGCTGAGGACCGTTTGTGAAATGATTCACGGCACATATTCCATTCATTTAGTTCCAAAAGGCTGATTACAAAGTTATTTTTGAGGTGTTCTGCAACTGACTTTGAACATACCCTGCCAAAAAAAACAACATCTGAAGCAATCAATAACACCTTTGTTAATCTCCAATCTATCCATTCCACCGAAACACAAACGAATTCCAGCACACGAGTGCACCATCCTGCCAAACCTTGAATCACGCCTGAAACCTTAAAGCGCTTCAGATTATTCAGACCGAGTAAGCATGAGGCAACCTGGGCGACCGTCGCAACTCCCCGTGACCTCCTCCTCAGGTTTGAGAGCTGGAGTTACCATGGTCACAAACAGAGAGAGAGAGAGAAAGAGTGAGAGAGAGATTAAGATGCCTCTCGCAGCGTTGCCCCAATTTACCCAAATCGTTTGGAACTAATGGACCGTGAGGCACCCGCACCCTTCTTAAAGGATAGGGAGAGCGGCTTCCTGAAGACAAATAGGAAGTGGATGAGAATATTACAAATATTATGTCCTTCACATACTTCTTGTATATACTTGTTCATCCCAGTATTGTCACATGTTTGTTTCCCCTCCCAGGCAGTTTTATATCTTTGACCCCTCAGCTGCGATTTACTTCAGATGGTGTTTACATTACGCGCAGCTGACAATTCTGTCGTCCATGGTAACAAGCCGCCACAAAGCTGCAGGTCCGCATGATTTTAGAAACATGACACAAACTCACAGCCTCACAGCAGTCGACTACAAGCTGCTCGCAACTGAGAAGATGTGACTCCCAACAGAGGTGACGTCTGTGACGTCAGTATATTAGAGAGGAGATCTCAGGTGCGCCAACATGAATATTTGACGTACTCACACATATCTGATTTGCTCATAGATCTGATTCCTGAAGTTCTAAGACTCATTAGGAAGTGTCAGTACCCCGACCAAGGACTCAGACGTACATATCCATGTTTTAAGGTCAATATTCATCTTAATTTCGGTTGAACTGATGGTTCACCCCCGCCCTAACTTCTTTTGTCCAAAAAAGTGTAACCAGAACCCTCAAGCAGATTCTCGCTATGAGGGATCTAGATTCCCCTTTCCTCTCTTATGTCTGGCTCACTCCAAGTACCACGTTTGAGAATCCTGGCCAAGATTTCTTATGCCTCATGCAACCTTCTCTAGAGTCCTCGTAGTGACCCTTACAGCACAAGGTCCTGTGAACCTCTGAACAGAAGATTACAATAAAAAAAACAGCTAGTCCTGACTTTTTTTTTTTTAAGTCTGTCCAAAGTCAGCTTCTGCACTGGTCAGGAGTAAATGAATAAATAAACATGCGTAAGCCTGCTGAGGATGTGGGACAAAATCACGTTCCACAGCGCACTGAAGAGCTGAACCTGATCCAGAGTCAATGGAGCAGGCCTATAAAAAGTCAGGCTTCAGATTACAAGGCCAGGTGACCGTCCTGGGGGGGGGGCATTCCCATGAGTCAGTCACAGAGCCACAGTGGGATAAAAACGTGTCATTCTCCCTGTGCAAACTTATTTTCTTAGATGACTCCCCCTGCCTTCATTTGTGGCATTAGCAGAACCAAGGGATTAGCCCAAAAGCTAAAAGCCTTGTTCGTAGCATTCCGTCTGACCCTTGTACTAATCAAAGATGGCGCAAGATGAGTGATTTTTTGTCAATGGGGTCCTTTCAAACCTGACACCAAACTAACATTCCGTGTCAGTGTCTGACAAAGTCATCGGACACTGGACTGTTTAACTTTAACCTTTGACCCTGCACAGTGGTTCCTTCACACAGGCTGATCTTAACACAAGCAGACGGCGGCTGATGTCAATCGGAAGCGAAAAGGTCAGATAAGCTGGAGTCCTGACCTGACCTGACATGACATGACATGACATGACATGACCTGACGCGGTCAAAACACGCCATCCAGCCAATGCGCAAGTTCGTGGCTAAAACTTGCAGCAATGACGTGACATTCTGACACGTAAGTGCAGAATTCTGTGGAACACAAGTTACTTAGTCCCCCAGCCGTGTTCCACTGAGATCGCACCGAAGGCTCTGTCTATAGATTAACTTTTCACTTACAGCGATTCTGAAGTACAACGATTAAGCTGGCTGGAATTTAGCATACAAAATCATTGTTCATAAAGAAAGGCAACAATGTAAATCAAATAAATATAGTTAATCAAAACATTTTATAATACATTTTATTTCTTTAGCACCTTTCTCACAATCAAAAGTCACGTGTAAAATAAAAACATCAAATTAATACAAATTAATATATATACATATATATATATATATATATATAAATTTTGTCATATTCAAATGCAAATATATTTGTTTGCATACATAAACACATACATACACACATGACAACAGCAATATACAGCAAAAAGAAGCAGGTGGATGGGCAAATAAAAACCATGTATCATTATAGATTAAAAGCCAGTTATAAAAGATTAGTCATTTTAATACACTATGGTGACACGTCTAACCTGTGAGTGTTCATAACACAACACCGATATCTACAGTGAATTTGTGAAATAATTCCCATCTATATCCCCGCATAAACCCACCCCAGTATATACACACTACTGCAGCGCATGGATCTAGAAAGGAGGGTTCAGAGGAAGCCCTTGTTTCTCTTCCAGGTCACTAGCATGTGATCAGTGCTCCGTGATGCAAGTATGGCAATGGCCGCTCACAGCAGCCCCTCTTATACCCAGCTACTTGTAAACTATGACATCGTCACTAATTGTTGACAATGTTGTTGGGACTATCTAGCCCTTTTTGTAGTGGTGCATTTAGAAACGACTGAAAAGCAAAAGCCAGGTTTGGGTGGGCTTTGAGCAGGCGCTGGATGGGCACTGAGTGAAACCCACACTTTGTACAAAATCCCATAATAATTTTGGGGGCAACATTTATTAAAAGCAGGTCAACTTCCAGGGGTAATAATCATTAAAGACAAATCTCAACTGTGAAGTACACACACACACACACACACACACACACAATTACCCTGCATTGTTGCTGACGGCAGTTAGGTTTCTTATGCCTGTCTTCAGTAAGCTGTTGATCAGGTTTTCTGGGATGCCACACAGACCAAAACCTTTGAATGAACATGTATGAATAAAATGTGAAGGTTAGAGCAAAGATTTGGTACTGCACATCAATTTGGACATCAGTCTAAGGATTGAAGTTTGCATTTAACCAGCTGCCTGAGTAATGTTACAATCCGTTTACATCTTAAAAAATAATTTAGCCTGGTGTCATCAAAAATTTACTTGAGGGACCTGCGTGTCATTAAATACTTAGTCAATACAACAAGTTCTTTAAATAAAAAAAAGGCTTAAACACAGAATAGCCAGCAATGCAACAGCGTTATCACAAATCCTAACGTCCTCTAGCGTGATTACAAAGGTGAACGAGGGCGTCCTAACAGCCCTTACGCACACGTCAGCCGGAGACACTGCTGCTATTTTTATGAGTTCTGGAAATTTCAGAGGGGGTGGGCGGATGACTCACGGTAAATCAAGCTGTAACGCTAAAATTAAGAATACCGCGAAACGGGCTAACTTGGAAACATACTCTGCCGAGTGCCGATTTCACGGCTAACGGTGCTAAAACGGTCACCATCTGTTAAGTGCATGCTGCACCTTCTCTCAGCAAACAATTACAGCAAGCAGTCGGATAAACGAGGAAGATAGTCTAGGGTGGGCTAGCCAGCGTCTGAATCAGTCGTAAAAGGCAGACACGGAAACACTGTGGCCGTTGAAATCCCCTTCGGGGCGGGGACGCTTCGGAACAGTTCAACGAGTTCAAACCGCGCCTGCTGAATCTCCTGGCTTACCTCCCACGAGTAAGATGGAACCATTCGGAATATCTTTCACCGCGTCAGTAGGGTTAGTGTAGAACTGGGCTTGCCGGGCGCTGGAGGTAGAAAGGTAGCAGCAACAAATCTGGTAAAAAAAATAAAATAAAATAAAAGTATATATATATATATATATATATGCATCTAGGTTAGTTGTAAAGCAAAATCCTAATGTGCTGCAGCAGAGTTAAGCAATAATTAAGAGCAGGTAGCAATCAGAGTCACATGCAGAAATAACAGTGAAGGGCAATAGCTTATGTTTACAGCGGTACAATCTAACACCATATCCAGCCAGCTGATGCAACTGAACCTGTTAGTGTGACCTTGAAGGTTAGCCAAAAAGCAATTTATCTTTAATCTATGCAGTCCCCACCCCCTCAAACAAATAATGGATGTCAGATTTCAAGGATGTGAATTTGTGAGCTATGAAAAAGAAACTTTGAGGATATTGTTGAGGCTACGTTTACGGGGCTGTTAATATCTTAAGAAAAGGGTAATTTGTTTGCGCACGTCACTGCCGCTGGTTTACTTACGCCATATAGAAATAATACATTTGTCCCCCAGCCAGCCCATAGTAAATAGGAGGAGGGAGCCCGATATTCCAGTATGAGGATTATAGGCCAACCCCCACTCCTCACCTCACAGCCGACAAAGCCATATGGCAGGAGACGCCAAAGACACTCCATTACTGAACTAATCTGAACAGCCTTCTAGCAGAAACCACATTCTAGCTAATCTGAACTGCCTTCTAGCAGAAACCACATTCTAGCTAATCTGAACAGCCTTCTAGCAGAAACCACATTCTAGCAGCCGAACATTCCATTGGTCTATCTTCAGGTCTATCCCACTTTATACATTTGTACACATATTGCATATAAACGTATGTGTGTGTGTGTGTGTGTGTGTGTGCGCGCTCTTTTTTTTCCAATGGATTTAGGACTTAAACATCATATCAATAACACATGTTTAATGTGGCCTGCATGAGGAGTTCACAGAAGGTCAAAAGAAGTTTCGAGAATAATTCATGACACTAATAATAATAATAACAATAATTCATTTTTTTTCTAAAAAAAACATAGAAACTTTAGCGACAAACCACAAAGCTGCAACGCTGCAACGCTACAGCATTAGAACAGAATCTAAACAGAATTAGAGTTAAGTAGGTCTGGAGTAAACAATGCCATGTGACTTAAAAAGCAGGGGAGTTAAAAGAAGATCAGATCTGCGATCCGCAATCGAAAGGGACAGCAAATCCAGCTCAGGAGATAACTAGGCTACGTTCCCTGGCTGGCTCTTGGGGTGGTGGGGGAGGAGGAGGAGGTGGGGTGAATGGGAAGCTGACCAAGACCTGCTCTGTGCCTGAGTGAGATCTAACCTCATCACCGTTTCATTTATATTCATCATCCCACCCTGGGCTTATCCTTTAACCCTGGCCAATGCTACTGAAAATAAACACTTGTTTAGGGTAAGACTGGGACCAGGCGTGGAATATAGAGTCTGCCCGGATCAATGTTGTCCTTCAGGATAACCTCTGCGTGACCAAACAGGAATAACGTGCCTAAAAATTTCTGTGTAAACGATAACCTCCCAGGAAAGGAACTACGACTGATGAAGCTGGATTTGATCTATAGTTCAGTCTACCGTGATCCAAACATTGACTTATATTACCTCAAACAAATTAGACTACATTGAGAAGGATTGACCCCACTAAATCTGCCAACATTAACTGTATAGTTTAGCATGTATAAGTGTGGGAAATTACTGTTAGAGTCAACATTACAGTTGGAAAAAAAAGAGTGACCTAAGCAACTTTGAGCATGGTATGTTCGACTGTGCCAGGCGTGCTGGTACCAGTATCTTAAAAATGGCCGCCCTTCTGGGCATTTCACGCATGACTGGTGCAACAAACAAAAAACATTCAGTCAGCGGCAGTCCTGTGGACAAAAACAGCTCTTTGATGAGAGAGGTCCAAGAAGATTGGCAAGAATTGTGCAAGCTAAGAGGCGAGCTAGAAACAGGCAAATAACGGCACAGTACAACAATGGTGAGGAGAACGGCCCCTTTGAACCCACAACTCGTCGGCCCTCTGTGTCACGGACGGGCTATTTCAGCAGAGGGCCACAGCGGGTTCCACGCCTATCAGCTGAAAACAAGACGCCGGCCCCAGTGGGCACGGGATCACCAACACTGGACAATAATTAAGGAGTGGAAAAACAATGCCTGGTTGGACGAATTTCTGTTTCAGGACTGGTACAGGCTGGCTGCAGTGTTGCAATGGTGTGAGCAATTTTTTCCTGGCACATGTTAGGTCCCTTGATACCAATTGAGCACCACAGCATATCTGAACATTGTTACTGACCAAGTGCATCATTTCATAGCTACAGTTTACCCTTTGTTGCATGGAGACTTCCAGCGGGAAAAGGGTCATATCATAAAGTATTGTCTCAGAACGGTTCTAGGAACATAACAACAAGATCAGTTTAATAAAGTGATCTACATACAGAGCATCTTTGGGATGAGGTGGAATGAGCCATTTGCAGCATGAATTAACCACCTTCCAAGCTGCAGCAATTGCATGATGCCGCTGGGTCAGCATTGACCAACATCTGAGGTACGTCTTCAACACCTTGTAGAATCCATGCCCCAAAGAATTCAAGCATTTCTGAAGGCTAAGGGGGGTCTGACCCGGTACAAGAAGGGTGTAGCAAAAATATGACCAGTGTGTGTTTGTGTTTGACATGCCAGAAAATTTTGATTCAGTCAGTTAGTGACGGCCTTGACTTCTTCAGCTTGATTTAGCCACTGGACTAATTTGTGTTACAACTGATTTGTAATCAGTATGAGTCTTACATAAACGGCAAGTAACTCCCAGACCGTCCCATACTCCATACAACGGACAAGCTAACACAAGCTAACACAGACTAGGGTCTCATCAATTAAGTCTCCAGGCACTAAGTTTCAGTGTGAATCTGACACACCAAGCAGATCATTTTATATCCGAATCAAGATAATCAAACAAATAAGGGGTGCTGTGGAACAAAAATTTGCAGACACGGGCCACCAGGACCAGGATTGAGTGTCCCTGTCCTAGAAGCTCCGCCTTTGTAATGACAAATAAAAAGAAGCTGTACAACTGGTTGACTATTTAGTTTACCTCTCTTAAGTGCAGGTCAGCAAGGTGATGGAACAACGGGTAAAAATTATTTGGAAATGGATCATAAAATGAACTGCAGTACCATTGCTTGAATTGCCCATTTTCCCAGCAGGTGCACAGCAATGCTCAGAAAAAAGAGAACGCTGAACAGCGTCCCCTACTGGCCGCTTTGTTTATGAAGGAACCTTTCGTGGGTGAATCATATGTGTAAACTTAATGACTTCCAACAGCTTTTGGAAATGTTACAAATTTACAACTGATCAGTTTGTATAAAAATCTGAGTTTTAAGCTAAAAGTTTAATTTCACATACTATGCACGTGTCCCTACGTGTGGTAGTGGATTGGCGTCTGTACCGTCACGTTAAAGAATAATCTACAAAATATAAACTTTTAAAGTAATCATTGCAGGCGATTGTTGAAATGGCAACAGGCGCGTTTACATTTACTACATACACAAGCAGACTCGCCAAGTATGTGGCGGTTAGCCCTCGACACACAAAGGCCGCTTAGTAAGCGACTCCTGAATAAAACTCAGTAGGTGCAGGCTGGAATTAAAGGGTCCTTTCCATGACACGCACACAAAATACTGAGATTACTGAAACTAGCGATTTCTTATTCGACTGAATTTCTGTAAATTTGTTATTTTGTGTGTAGACATATATCCTTACTTGTTTTGAGGTTTAATTAACTTGGATATGGATGGATGGAGATATATATATATATATATATATATAAAACATTTTAAAATTATGTGGATACAGTGGACTCATTCTAACACGAATTCATCTGAAAACATAACAATATATAGGTTTTTTTGTAATTGACAATGGAATGCAATTGTGTTGTCCTTGTAGCATATAGGTTAAAGGGACTGTAGAGTAGCATCGATATCACGTTCTTTGTGTTAGCAACCTCTACGCGGTCAATGACAATTGGGGTTCGAAGTATGGTGGCTCAGTGCCTGAATTACGGCTTGTAACTCGAGACAACAAAAACGTTGGTCGTTCTTGTACCACCTATGTATGCGAAATAACTTTAATGTTGCTATCACAACGCATTAACCGGTAGAAAATGGAAATGGAAGTCATACGATGCACATTACAAACAGAAATGGGGTCACATAACCCTGCTTGCGCCTGATGACAAAGACCGCCGAATATGTGGGGATATTACAGTTTGCATTTAACGCAGATTTAAATGGCGATTAAACAACTCTGCTCATAAATGTCGTAATTTTGTTATAATACAGAATTGCCTGCTGCGGAAGTAATATATTGTATCAGCTAGATTTAACCAAGGGCAATCAATGTAGGCTATGTTTTCTTTAGTCATGGATAACGAGTATATTTCCGTTTAATTTGCTGTAATAAAGCTAAAACATCTACATATCCATAGAATTATCGGTTTTCCGATGCTTTACTTGTGGTAGCCATTATAAAGAAATAATGCATCAAATCAAGTCTTGTTGGCTAACGGGCTAAAAATGTGACTGAAGAAATCAAGCCTGATATGGTGTCACATTTAAAGAAAACATCAAGTTTATTTACTAGTCAAAACATAATATATGTTATGCGCGATATAGCATACTATAATATATTTACACCCCAAATAAAATTTAGACTTAATTTGTGTAAAACATCAACCAGTAATTTATTAAATGTGCAGTCTTTAGCTTAGGGGCTACCTATGTAGCTATCTGACCAGCTAGCAATATAGACTTGAATTGCAAGACAGCAATTCAAAGCGCGGTCTACCTAATTTCAGTTACCGACCTTATTCACGGAATGAGTGGCGACGTTAAGATAAGGCCAGCGGGCTGCAGATAAATTTTTGTAGATTAATTTTTCCGCTCTTGACAATATTTTGTAAGCCGCCATCTTTCAGAGCCTCGGGGTTTTCTTTTTGAATATGATGATGTGTAGGGCTGGTGCTTGAATTGAGATCAGCGGCGTGTCACACAGCTGCTTTACAAATGACATAGTTACCAAGGGGAAGGCATAGAGAGGGAGTGACAGGGGCTCGGCCAACTCATTATAATTTAACTGTTTCGCAGCCTTCGCGCATGTGCGATGCTCGCCCAAGAGTCAGTTATTTTAAGAAAAATTCCCGGAAAAATACTGGCCTGTACTATGTCAATATTAGGAACATACCCAAGCTTTAAATACTTCTACCTGCCATTTGTTATATTTTATTGCCATTGAATACATAAAAAACACCTATACTGCAATAATTCAATCCAAGCATAAGCTACACATTAAGACCATCGCAGATGTGTTTAAGTTAATTAGCTAATCTTATCTACAATATTAATGAAATTTTTAGGACGGGTTCATGTTTGGGGAAACACTATTACGTTACAAGGACAATATAAAAGTACATATGAAGGACATTTTATTTTCCATGTTCTTGAAGGGATCCTTAAGATGTATACGTTTAAATTTTGTTACAAATAAATTAATTGAATGTGCATTAAAGACTAACATATTAATTGTGGAATTTGAGATAAAATAGAAAAGTAAAATGACCGACATTGACTGTAAATTTTTTAAAAACTTATTTGGCAATTATTTCTTACTTAAAATAATTTATTGGAGGGTTGTATGTAGGTTAATTCCTATATTAATATAGGAATTAAATATATATGTGTGTGTGTGTGTGTGTGTGTGTGTGTGTATTTATGTCTGTGCCACAGGCGGGGGACAGGGGACACTGGAGCTCAACCCCCTTGATGAGCGACACTTTTATTATAGGGGAATCCACCCTGAGCGGTTTAGTAACGGAGGTGGAGGGAGACACGGACATGCAAGACTCACGGGATGATCCAGGTATGTAATTAGCATTCCCTCGTTTGAAGAGTGAACCAAATGCCTTCAAGTTGTACTTAAACTTATTTATTTGCACAAATAATTGACGTTTGCTATTGTTTTCAGTCGCTGCGTGCTCCAGCGGAGTTGGCGGTGCTCCAGTGGAGTTGGCGGTGCTCCAGTGGAGTTGGCGGTGCTCCAGCGGAGGAGGAGCTGAGTGCGTCTAGGCCCAGCATCTCCACTGCACCTCGCGCAACTCAAGCCTCCAGTGGCCGTGTCCTCACAGATGCGGTCCTGCAGACGCAAAGAGACACCATCGAAGCTATAATGAGGTTGCCAAGGAATTGAAGGAGATTAAAAATGTTTTGTGTAATACAAGTTGTACATTGAGAGAATTACCTAATAAACGGTGTTACGTTTCTATCACCCGGGAGTCATTGATGCCTAATTAGCTTGGTTTTTCCTGATTTGTGTTTTTTTTGGCTTTATATTTACTACATGTATTTGTTTATATGTATTTAACACTTGCTTGTTCCTTTCTTTTTGACACTTGATTTTGTGATTCATATGCAGCATTGAACACAGCATTCCATTCCAAGCATTCTCATGCCTTTTAATTGGTAAATACTGACAGCTGTGGTAGCCTTTTAAAAATGGGCTTGTTTAACTGAAACGAGAGAGCGGGAATCCTGCAGAGACTGAGTGTCGTTTGGACAGTGGTGTGGATTTGAGTTTTTTTTTTTTTTCTTTTGGATTCCCTCAGCTCTTAACTTTTGGACAGTTTTTAACTGTTTTAAAACTTGTTTTAGAGTTTTTAGCCTGTAGGAGCATCTTTTAATATAATAGTTGTGCCCCCGTTTCGCTCTCCGTGTTGCAGACTTATGCCGTGGACCCCAGGTAAAAGAACCTGTGATTTGCCTTTTTATAAGTACTGGAGGTTTGAGTCCCAGTGCTCAATTAAAACACTAGGTGGTGTAGCCATGCATTTTCATTGTCACTGCTGGCCAAATAGAAATTAACCCCTAATCACATTTGGCGTAGTCTGCAGGATCTAGGTCTCCACAGCAAGGCTGCAACATGAATGAACAAGGAGCACCGGAAGCAATACCCCCAAACATGCCAGCTGCTATGGTAATGCCTTTTGTTATGGGTTTCCCCTGGGTTCCAAAATTTAAAGGGATTGGTAGTGAACCTGATTCTGGGTAATGGGGAAACACGAAATCGGACTATGCTTAGATTGCAAGGTTTAAACGATGAGCAAAAAATGTATTTTATTTTAAATGCTAGATGGTGATGCAAAGCGGGAGGTATTGGTTTTGGGACGGACAGAGCCGGCTACTATTGCACAAGTACTAGCACTGTATACGTTTCTTTAATTGTAGACAGCGCAGTGGGGAACAGGTGGGATCTTTAGCTCTCCAGCTCCGGGAATTGTTTAACAGGTTGCAGCACCGGGACTCCAAAGGAGTGGCTCCTAATGATGTCCTCCGTCGAGATCAATTCCTGGAAGGCCTGCAAGAAAACGTTATACAGCATGGATTGAAAAGGTAAGTGAGGAGAGCTCTCTGCAACATTCTCTCAGGTATACCAGTAAGACGTGACATCTGGATGAAGATCTGGGCTCTCCAAGTAGAGAGGAGGGTCTGTGTTATGCCACTCAATCCTCTGTGCTTTCACCAAGACCATTGAGTGATCTGGAGCAGTGGAAGCAAGACATGCGCAGTGAGTTATTGAAAGAAGTGCAGAGCCAGACTGCTACTCTAACTAAGTCAATTGTGGAAGAAGTGCGCAGACAACTTTCTACTTTCAACTTTACACCTTGGGTCTGCTGATCCAAAAGTGGCATGACCCTTCCACTGGAGAGGACCACAAGCAGGTTGTGGTGCCCTCAGGAGAGACTCAGGCTATATGGGAAGAGTACCATCAGGCCTCTGGACACTTGAGCTGGGAGAAGACTATGTCCACCCTGCGTAGAAGTTTTTACTGGCCCCAAATGAGAGATGGGGTATAAGACTAGGTCAAAGTGCCCTCGCTGTAGCCTGTGTAAGACCGGGTCCCCCCATTAGATGCTCGCCCCCTATGGAAGTAGTGGCATAAGATTATATTTTCTTAGGTCACCCCGATGATTCCAGACCTTATGTGCTAGTAGTGACGGATTTATTATCTAGATTTGCATGGGCAGTTCCCACATGAGATCAGACGGTGCTCCCCACAGCCAGAGTATTGTGGTATACTCTGTTCCAGCCTTTTGGCTGTCCATAGAGGATATTGACTGGCCGAGGGGCTCAGTTTGAGTCTGCCTTGTTAAAGAATCTGTGTGGGCTCTGTTCGGCTGCACCAAAAGCCGTACTACTGCCCATCACCCCCAGGGGAATGGGATGTGTGAACGCTTTTGAGTCTTTAAGGCACCTTGGAGGAAGAAAAGCAGCATAAGTGGGAGGAACACTTGTCAGAAGTAGTGCATGCCTACAATAATGCTGGCCATAGTAGTACTGGTTATGCTCCATTTTTTTTGTAATGTTTGGTAGACGTGCGCGCCTCCCAGTAGACATGGTAATGGCTTCGTGGAATTGTGCTGGTGGTGGAGGAGTGCAGGATTGGGTAGGCTACAAATTGTTGTTTCCCCTTTAGCATCCGTTTACAGGATTAGGCCAGAAGGGAAAGAGGGGCCAATTTGGACCATACACCGAAATAACCTGAAAGTATGTAGGTTTTCCCCCTCTCAACCTGTACAGGTGGAAGTCCCTCCAGAGAGAGTTGCCGAAACTGAGATTTGGTGGTCCCTAGTGTGGCGATCAGTACTGGCCCCACAACAAGCACCTAACCCCGGCCTTGCCCCTGAACCTGCTGTAGCCCCACACCCAGCCCTAGAATTCAATCGAGATAAGTTTAAAATGGAAATTCACCCCCCCTCACATTTCCATACCTTGTTCTTACAAGCGATGCATCACATCCACACACTGGCGCACGGCAGCTGCATTTGGTTCCAGCGCATGGGGATAGGGGTCGGGGTTGTTGCCGTTGCCAACACAACCTACAGCGTTATGGGGGAATGCCACATTATGTAGCACGGCACACGCCCTCACGATGTCGCAGACTCTCTCAGGCTTGTATAAAAGCTTTCCGCCTGAGGAATCGAGGCAGCGAATCTGTGCTCTGTGGGTTGGCAAAAGGGGTGAGCAGCCACTGTTTAAGAGGATATCCACTGTGGCCTGCAAGGTTATTGAATTAGGGAAAATTGCAGTTGATGTAGAACGTCTCAATTACTCCGTACCTAGAAGCCAGCCATCACGCACAGCTCCGGTCTCAAGTCTGTACCCAACACTGCTGTTCCTCCATGTGAAGGAGTCATAGGTTTACCCAGGCTACTACATTAGTTAATACCATGTCCGCATCACTGCTTCTCTGTAAACCTGGGCCCACACAGAGATCCAAGATAATAGCTCTTGGTAACCGGAAATGGCTCATAAGCCACTCATCACTGGTCAGTAAATCTTGCTGGTCTCTGAATATTCGCTCTCTCAGAATCCTTCTATTCGCCAAATCTTCCAACGGTGCCAAAGCAGCCATTGGGCGCCATTACACATTGCAATTGCATGCCTTTCTAAACCCACTCATTTTATTATTATTATTATTGTCCTCCTCTTCACCTTAATATGTATGACAATAAATTCAATAACATGCAAGAAGTGTTTAATTATTACAGACCCAATTAAATATGATTCCCGTTTAAACTACAATATTTTTGAGCGGTTATTATGCAAAAACGGATTTCTCCGTTTGTTGGCTATTTATACAAAATCATGTTTTTTGTGCACTCCAGGGAACTCTTATGTAAAACGTGAGAGGTTATATTTGGATTTATTTTTCACAATGTTATCAATTTGAAAGCGTTTCTCGAGTTTCATCTTTCTGCCAACGGATTCGCAGTTTCTTATTTCTCCAATTTTTGTGCGTACGCTTAGAGTTTGCTTAGAAACTAGCATACGCATTATTTTGTGCGTACGCAACCTTTATAAATAAGCCCCCAGATCTCACTTGACGTATATAATTAATCTGATGTCACCTTAAATGCCACCGGAACTATAATAATGCTGATTGTTAGCTGAAACACCACCCAAGTCAAGAGGAACATGTGAGACCACTATAGTGGAAATTACGTCGTGATACTGTGTCAGTGGGTTTTGTGCATTTTTGGTAGAGGTTTAGCTATAGACGATAAGTGACGATTTGACGATGATCAAAATGATGACGCATAAAAATAAATTGCTTTTTTTTTTTTTTTTTTTTTAATCAATGTGTTTTACCCGATTTCTTAGAGAATATTAGACCGATGATATTAATGTCAGACTACGTGCATTGATGGTCCATTGATATCTAAACAGCATAATGGCAAATATGGAGAGGGGTTGAACTTCATATTAAAAGGTTTAAAGGGAGTCAAATAAATGATATAACTATAAACAATTTACTGATAGTTTGAGTTCCTTGATGCCAACTGAATTTTGGCCCAGATACTGCCCCAGTCAATTTGATCGGAAAAACTGGTAAGTCTGTTCCATCCAAAACATTTTACAGTCAACAGTAATAATTGAGTAAGAGTAACGTGGACACTGAAAAAAGACGACAGTGGTTCATTTAATGTCACTGGCTATCAAAACATTGACATGCTTCCACAATCCTTGCTCATCTCGATTTAATCACATGAATAAACACATTTTACCACGTGAATGACTATCGCGTCACGTGATTGTATTTTCAGTCATGGCCGACGATTGCAGGAGACAGGGGTTTGAGCTAGAGAGAAGGATATTTGAGTTGGATAACAAGTGCGCTAGCCTTCGGATAGAAAAACAAGGTAATCTACACTGTGTCCTGTTCACTACATTTTTAAAGTTATTCATTGGGCGATATACCTAAGCTAACTGAAAATATAGATCGTCCGCTCGCTTTGTGTTTTTGTTGTTGATATAGCTAGTTGGCTAGCGAGCTCACGCCGCTTTAGTAGGCTGTTATTTATTTAGGAGTGACGTTTAACTGTAAATAAAAAACGCGTTGTATTTTGCTTGTATATTGCAGAGATAAAAAATAACCGAATTTTACGTTTCAAAGTTAAGTATAATAAGATATTGTAAACGCCCGCTCTTGCCAATTTCCCGGCGGCAGTATTACTAGGTAGCTATGCCATCTCAAGCGATGCTGAGTTGTAAAGAAACGGCGACAAAACGTTAGCTGGAACGAATTTTCCGACGTCGGTATTGGGTCAAGCTAGGTAGTGATTTGCTTATTTGGGTAAAACAATTGCTAATTAATTTACATCGCAACATATTCTGGTCTGTCCTAGAACTTTCAATTTGTAAGTTTCTGTACTCCCACAAGTCTTAGTGACTGGAAAGTGTTACTGTATTGGTAACGGCTATGTCTGAATACCATGCCTATTTCGTAATTACCGGTATTTTTTGGTTAGTGATTATCTATTGTATTTATAAGTGGTCTTTTCGCATAGATACGTGGGTCATTTTGTAACTATGGCAAGTTTTTGTAAACCAAGTAGTACCTTTGTTCCTTTTTTAGTCAGTTAGGAGTGCTTGTTGAATTAGTTAAAACCTTAATTTGACCTGATATATCTAGAAATGTACTATATTTAGCTGAGGCCTACAGGAAATGTAAATGGCAGAATGAACCGGTTTTGTCCTTATTTGAAACGCTTCCATCTTCATCATAACGGTTGCATTGTTAATAAATTATGACAATAAGCAAGATTAATCTATGCTTTTCGTGCATAATACAGTTACATTTTACATAATAGCCAGTTAGCAGGCGCTCTTATACTGAGCGACATTCATATATTTTTTTAAAGTGAAATATTCCCCTTCAACCAAAAAAAGGAAGTCTAAGGCCCCTTAGACCTGAGAAAGTTGTATTTACTATTCATGTTTTACATTTTGAGTGGTAAAATAAGACATTTAACTTTTCTTGTCCTTGAATGAGTTATTAACATACTTTATTTTTTCCTAGATGATGACTATTTACAGAATGCATCTGCCATTCTAGACAAGTTGAAAAACTATTACAGACAAGGGGGAGAGAGCAGCAGTCTCCCTAAACTGCTGCAGGATTACACTCAGGTATTCCAGTTAATGAAATAATAAATAAGTGTGCTAGTTAAAAACTGTCGGGGGGGGGGAGTACAGAAGTTAATATTGGTGCATTTATTGAAGCATGTATGCACAACTAAATTTTATTGTAAACTGTAAGATTTCATGTGGCATGGTATGAGAGTAAATGTGACCAGGCAACATTACAAAGTGTAAATGTGAAGACTAAAAATTTCTCACTGTGAATTTGACAGATGCCTAAATTAAAAATACGTTTATATTGATAATAGTCATAAAAACATGTGATATTCTTGCTTTGGCATGCTGATGTTAACGGGAAAATCAATGCCAGCTGTATTGAATTAGGGCTTTTCTTATAAGGGGTGTTTTCCTCCTCATGCTCTTTATCCAAATGATATGCTTGATAGCTTTCTCTCTTTCACTAAAGGTCACTACGAACTATCTGACGTGGTTTTTTCCCTTGGAAACTAGGACTTCTTTTCTCTGAGCCTTCTTCAGCAACAGTTAGGGTTAGGATGTCAATTTTTTAGGTTAGATTCCTGCTTTTTACCAAATTATACTTGTATATTTTTTCATAGTCTGGAAGCCCCTTGTTAAGACTGTCTTTGTCAAGGCTATTTTTGTCGGTCAGATGGCAAACTATTCTTTTAAAACCGATGGCAAACCAGCTGTTACTTTACCGCCTTTGTTTCCAAGATGGCCGCATCCAAAGGCTTGTGTTTTAAGTTTTAGATCTGTGCCATGGTGCTGTTTGTATAAAAATGAAATGGCTATGCCAGTGGCCTGGTCATTAGACATTGGCTACCTTTGCCCCTTGAGATCAGCTAACCTGTGACCCAAGCATAGAGGAGGGGGTCATAAGCAGCCTTTCATTAAGTGCCAATGGCATTCTGCTATGCGCTGCTACAAGATGTTAGTTTATTTCTTTATAGATGAGTCATAATATACAGCCCACACTGGCACTCAAGTTGAAATTGACCTTTTTCAGGGTTATCTGCTTTGTATGACAAACAGATGTTTGTTTTAATGTAACTTAAATTCACCTCTTTCACCTGAGGGATTGGTTCTTAGGTTTCTTTCTTTTTCTGGTTTTAGGGAACCATATCTTTAGAATAGTTTTTAATTAAGCTGAATAAGATTCCTGTCTTTTTTTTTATTTTTATTTTTTTGTCATTTCTTAATATTTTTCCTCTTGTCTTTTAAAATGACGAATCACTGAGAATTTTTCATGTATTTATTCCCAATTTGGAATTGGCCGTTGTTCTAATATACCAGGGGTCGTCACTGTGACTGCCGCTGCCACCACACGTGTGGAAGGTGAGAGTATGACTAGGCACTTCCCTTCGAGCCCCCCACCTCTGTTCTGCGCTGCAGGCTACACAGTCCACAGAAGAGGCTCACTCTTGTGGTGCACTACTGAAAGACAGCTCCAAGAACGTCTGAGACATGCTGACAGGCTGTAGTTAAAGCTATAGACCTGATGCAACCCTTCAGAACCCTCCGTAATCACAAATCTTCAGTTCCTCTGCAAGTTATGGAGTCCATTTTTAAATTATAGATCTTGTCAGAAGTCGAAATGAATTTCCGAAAGTCAACTTCTGCCCTTACTCAAATGGCTGCTTAGGTCTCTGCTTTAAGCGAATTTTTTGTGATCTTCTGTCCGTCACCAGGTGGTCCTGGACGTCACGTTTTACGAGGAGAACCGGCTGGTCGACCAGGAGTTTCCGGAGGACACGTCTCCTTATAAGATCCAGCAGCTGCTGCAGGATCTTACTGAGCCGGAAGTGCTGGCAGGGAGATTGGCGCCCACCCAAGAGGTGCTGTGTCAGTGTGGTGTGGCATACTGTTGGACCTATTTATTTTTTGTTTATTTTTGCGGTGTTGAAATGTGGCACCGCTTTTTTAGTTGCAGGTTGATGTCTGTTAGTCTAATATAATTTTGAGAATTTTGAATATGTACTTCATTCACTGGGCAAACTTTTGCAACTCTTCAAGCTGCGTCGTTGTTAGGACATTATCAGCCTTTACAACACCAGGGAATATTCCCCGTCATTCATAGGTGAAAAACAATCAGCCATGGATATGGGATTGTTCGCACTCACAAAGTACCCGCTAGGCAGCTTTTTTTCAAGACTGATCGTGAAAGGCTTTGAGTGTCCAACCAAAGACATTCTATGGTTTTTCATGTTTGGACAGTAATGTTTTCCTCACCAGATGTTAAGCACAAGTACTGATTTAAACAAAAACCACAACTGAAACATTTATAATGTGCAAGCAGTCTACCTAAATTCAATTTATTAATTTGGTCATGTTGCAGTATATCACGTTGTTTGTCTTTTTAGTTTCAATTTTGTTTCTTGTTTCTTGTTTCTTGTTTCTTGTTTCTTGTTTCTTGGTCAGGTCCAGTCAGTGCTGGGGCTGGAGTTGTTGGAGTGCCTCTACTGGCGCCGGGGGGCGCTGTTGTACATGTACTGCCACACCCTGCACCAGCGGAAGCAGTGGATCAAGAAGAACAAGGCTACCTTCCTCAAGGTCGATAAGTTAACCCTTTCTTCCAGGTCACTGCCAGACAGCACTAGTTCTGTATTTGCCAAGTGATGATTCGTTAGCAACCGGGAATTGCCCTTACGTCTGTACCACTCATGAAACTCGTATCACTCAGAGCGCAAAGCAGGGCTCATGGAATAGTCATTCGTTCGACACCCGGAGCCTTTAGAGCCTATTTCAGCTGGGAGTATTTGCACACGTAGCACGCAGGTTTCTCCCAGGGAAAGTGACGTTCTCTTCTATAGCACGCTTCCGTTGCTGGTCACTGAACGCCGCTTTTGTTTGTGTCTCATGGCAGTGTCTTCAGGAGGGCGTTCGCTACCTGCTGAGGATGCTGCAGGTGAGGAACTCTGTGAAGCTCAACGACGGCGTGGTGTTCCACGACTCCGCTACTGCCAACTTCCTTGCTGAGGGTAATGCACACACCTTTCGCCTTTACGTTTCTGATTTGCGTTGGCGCATAACTGCTGATGCCGCTGGACCTTTTTGGGACCGTTTGTGTAGGTGATAATTGCCAAGTTTTCCTGGTTTCTTTTTTTTATTCATTTTTAAGTGGGCGTCTTGTCAGGCGCCTAACTGTCCACTGCTGCAGTTTCCTAAGGACGAGTCAATTTTAGGCCCCACTAAATTTGACTTGTTGACTTCTGCCCATTCACAAAAAAAAACGGTACTTTTATGTGAAACCGTGTGTTTGCTTTGACTCCTTTCGTATTTGAAAATGGAGACGCACAGCTGTGAAGTTCGTGCTTAATGTCCTCCTCCGGTTCCCGGGGGCAATTTGTGTTTGACACAGATGTTTTTATCTGAACGTGTGTCTTTAAATGCCAACCAAAAACCTTGCTGTGGAAAATTCCGCTTGCGATGCTTTGGCCAACTGCTGGTGGTTCTTTGCAACTTGTGTGTGAAAATGGGACTGATTTATAGTAAGCGTGCGCGTGCACACACAAACAGTCTCTTTTAACCTTTTATAGACCTTTTGTCCCGTTTAATCATACACAACTTCCTTTATGCCAAATTGTACTTTTGTTTATTTAATTAAAAACAGGCATCTTTTCGGACACCCATCTGCTGACAATGATGTACATCGGAGAGATGTGCTTCTGGGCAGTGAAGTATGAGGACTGTGGTGCGGAGACGCCGGAGCGCAAGGAGGAGCGCATCCAATTCCGGGACATCGGCACGCAGATCCTGCACAAGTATGTGCTGGTGTGCGAGGGCCCGCTCCAGGGCCAGGGATGGAATACGGAAAACGCCAAGGAGATCCTCAACGTCCTCCAATAAAAGAGAGCTTGGGCGGTAGTGGGGGGGGGGGGACCTTTGGTGGGAAATACGTTTTTTTTTAAATGGAGAAAGAAAATTGATTTTCCCTCCCAAAAGCACTTATCTTCCGGACTGTTGGCTGGGCATGCGTTTGCTCATAGAATGTGGTTTTAAAAAAAAAAAATGATTTTAAAAAAAAGAAAAAATTTGAAAATATGTAAAAGATTATTATATTCCAGCTGCAAAGGAAACAACAAACAGCTGCTTGTATTTATTTTATTTTTTTTTTTTAAATACGTTATACGTTATATATTTTAAAACTGATGGAGTGGGGAAAAACATCTATGTTGAGAACTTAAGTATTCATGGTAATTTTTCTGTATATACAGTTCAGTTTGAAATGTCTGCATTGTGAAGGCTTCTTTCACCTATTGATGAAACTTTCTTTTTATTTCACACTTGTTGAGAGTTGATGGCCGGGCATGGCGTCTTTGATATTTTGATAGTATACATTTAAATGGAGAATGTCCGTGTTGGTATTCTTTTAAAAAATGTATTACATTTGGGATTTTTTTTTTTTTATGTCCTCATTGGAAATAAATACGTTGGTTTAAAAAAATACATGTTTTTCATTGTGCAGTGTATTTGTGTGTTTTATTTTTTATGTTTATACATATATTATTCCACGATAATGGCTCTCATAGAGAAGTTGATAGGCCAAAGGAAGGATTAGTTTCTTCCTTTTTCCGTCCCACACATACTTCTGAAAGCATTACAGGAGAGTTTGTTTGAACATATCACGGTGGTCTATTTAGTTTAGTATGAGAGGGAAACGGGTTTCTGCGATCCTGAATTGCACAATTGGTTAGGGGAAATTAAATTTGTAACCCGATATAGGACGAGTTTTAACAGCGTATACTGGTAGAGAAACATCAAAGACCAGAATTCAGTGCTTCTGTTTTGTAAGGCTGAAAAGCTAGGAAGGATGTGCGTGACACGTGGAACTTGTTACACCAAGTATAACACGTTATATTGTGAACTGTGCCCAGGGAGGAGCCTATTCGCGGAAGCGGTTGACTTCGATGACTTTTCACGCACTGAATGACTTTAATAGCTGCTTCTAACATCACATTTAAGTATGGGTAGAGAGAGTATCGTGGATGGAACGAATATTAGATTTAGCAAATTTATGGTACCGAACCATCTAGACGATTAATGTGGGTTACCCATCGAAATGGCCGCAATAGAGAAGTCTGGGGAGTCGGCCGTCATCAAGCGTTTGAAACATTTCAGAGACAAATACTTCACTGGCAGTAGAAGCGTTACGAGCAACGCTAAACAAGCGGAAGGAACGGACGAAAACACCACGACGGAATGCTTCTTGGACAGTTTATCTGTAAGACAAATCGACGTAATCTCACTCTTTTCGGTAAAACGTTATTTTGTTAGAAGCAGCACGACACTCCTACTTTTCGGGTTTGTTTGCGAGTTTTCCAGAATTGGAATATTTGCTACTTAGCACGTAGTTTCAATATTTAGCAATATCAAGCTTATTTCTGAAATGGTTTGCGTTTATAGTTCAAGCCACAACTACCTTTCGTAAAATACAACTACTGTTGTAAAAATCGGGCTTTTTCTTTTCATCTCCTGGAAATAACAGATTTCTGAAGTTGTTGATATGTTTTTTTTTATTATTGATTTTTAATTTTAAGTATTGGCTTCTCAGACTGTACACAGGTGTTAAATAGACACACCTTGCATTGCCTCCCCACTCCTCAGGCTGACATGCAGTTTTACATCATGGGGTTCCTGTCACCCCAAGACCTGTGCCGGCTGGGTGGCACCAGTCAGTACTGGAGATCGGTTGTCAGAGACCCTTTGCTGTGGAGGTATTTCCTGCTGAGGGACATGCCACTCTGGCCTTCTGTTGACCATACTTCTATGCCCCGCCTGGAGGCGCTGGATGTGCCCCTGTGTGGGGGCGACGAGGACCCTGAGCCAGACTTCATGGCGGAGTAGGTTAATGAAAGCTCCCCCCCTCCACACTAACGCTGCCCTCCAGGCCGTTCTGTAAACGAACCATCCTGACATTGTCCGCCTCATCACCCTCACACCCTGTCTCACAGCTACCTGAGGGGCAGCCCTGACTGCAGGCGCCATTGGCCCCACCCGGCCCGGCCCACCTACGGAGCAGTGGCCTCCTTCCTGCAGTCCCTGGTGGTGTCGACCGAGCCCCGCTTCGCCATGCTGGGCCCCGGTTTGGAGCAACTTGATGTCTCTTTGGTCGAGACATTGATGCACTCCCCAAACGTGCTGCCCGTAGTGGGAATACCCCAGAGGCAGATCGATGGTGAGCATGTGCTGGCCCTCGCAGTGTTATTCACTACATCTACAATAGGGGGCGCTGCATACAGGACAATGACAAAATGCTTTACGTTCGTTGTAGAAATTACTTAAAGTAGGAGTTTTCTGAAACGATATTAATATTTAATTTGATATTAAGTTCACTGTATTAACCCATTCTCTATATTGTATAAATCATTCGTATATAGTTTTCTTGCCTTCTCTGGTTGGATTACAAACTTATGACTATTTCTGATTGTTTCAGGTGTTGGATCTGGAATCAGCTTTACATTCAATAATCAGCATAGATTCAACATTTTGATCCTCTATTCAACCAACAGGTGAATCCTTTGAATTGTTTTGCTATAAGTTTTCACGCATATCCCCAGTACTCGTTGGTCATCTTTTGTTTCAACACAAGCATGTGCATGTGTATGTCCGCGCTTAATGCCCAGTAGTTAAATTCCACTGGACACGTCTGGTGGTTGGTTTTGAGCAGCGTGAGTAGAGCGTGCGGTCATGCGTAGAGCACGGAAGTTTAACCCTGGCCGACATGTTGGTTTTGGGCCAGGACCGAAAGGGAGAGAGCTCGCACAGAGCAGCAAAGCGTGCGCAGCAAGCTGTTCGCTCAGGACGGCCCCAACTGGACCATCGTCCCCCAGGTGCAGGAAGTGTGTCGGGCAGTGGACGGCTTCATCTACGCAGCCAATGCTGAAAGTGGAAGAGGTGAGGGAGGACCAAGGGGTATAAGCACAAGGTGGAGGAGTTTTCGCATGTCCAACCCATCGGTGGGTATCTTCCAACCCATCGGTGGGTATTTAAGTGTTCAAATGGAAGCCATGTGTACGTGGCATGGAGTGGTATTGAGACCTGCCGGTTTGTGTTTTGTGTTTGCCGGTCCATGAGCTGGATCACAGGACACAGAGCGTGCCCAGATCCGGGCCGTGCTGGACCCTGCGTGGGGGGCCTCCTCCAGGCCTGTCCTGGTGCTTTCCTGCATGTCCCGGGAGGAGCCAGGCCGAACCAGAACCAGGATCCCCTGCGTACGCCTGGCCCAGCATCTCAACCTCCCGGCGCTGTCCAACCCCTGGTTGGTAAGGAACCACTTCCTTTTCAGGCCACGTTCCTGGTGTGGGCAGTGTAAATGAGGACTCCACAGATTAATGGTCTCCTCAATTAATCGGAGGAGAAGATCGCTCGCTTGGCCGAGGAGTGCTTCCTGTTTCGTGTCTTATGAAGTAGCTTGGTGTATTGCTAATCCAGTCCCCCTCCCGCACACACACTTAGAGGCCACCTGATTGGTGTCCTTAAAGTCACGTAAACCCAACTCATGAAAAACTTCCTTGCTGTTCAAGGTCCAGGACACGGTGACTGAATCATTGGCCGGACTGCTGGAAGGCATTGGGTGGCTCCTTGAGAGGTCTGGGCTGAGGATTTAGCCACAGGTCGGACAGAAAGCCTCGACTGGATGACTGCACAGAAAAACCGAGCTCACAGTTAATAGATTTTTGGGGGGAAATTGAGGTACTGCAGGAAGGAACTGCAGAATTGCTGGTTTTCATGAAACTAATTTTTTTGCTCTCTTGCAACGAAAATCTTCCTGTCACATCACATTTACACACAGGTGTTCTTAAATTCATGTACATGATACACATATTCAGGGTTTACCAGTTTTATATTTTTCCACACTTTTGTTTTTACTTAATTTTCTTTTGTTTTTCTTTTTTTGGTGGTTAATTAGTGGTACAGAGATTTGTGTTAATTTAATCATGTCAGTGACAAACATTTTTTAAGTGACTTATTTGAGAATATAATGTTTTGTATTTGGGTATATAAACTGTAAATATGAATAACTGACAATAAATCCCTATTTTAACCATTGGATGCCTACTGGAGTAATTATTCTGTGTAGAGCGATTATTTATAGTTCAAGGAGTCTGCAGGGACAGAGAGATGCAGTTTTTAGCAGAGTTGCTGATTGGAGATGAAGCTCTTACCCAGGGGTGTTTGCCTTTGTCCAGTGACCGTGCGTCTCCCATTTGCTCGTCTGTGTTTCCTAATCCACGTTATATATTAACGTTCAGCCTGGAGTATCTACTTTTCACCACAGCGCGGCACTGTATACACACTCATTTGTGGCACCTTTTTTTCTGTTTACAGAAGGCACCTCAACGCACAAAACGGGCATATATAAGTTGTGAGAATTTTTTATGGACAAATTATTTTAAACAGGGTATTTGACTGTGCAAATTGTCGTTTTTTAATAATGATTAATACATTTTGGACAGTGTTGGCCATTTAGGGGTACTATGTGACTAGTATCTTGGAATTTGCCTTTTTTGGAAACACACCGGTTTTCTCTGCTCGTGAATAATCATTTAAAATGCTTTAGTTTAAGTTGCAATATTACCAATTCATCAGAATTTCCAAACACAACTTTGAATCATTCTGGGGGGTTGTTTTGTGTGCGTTTTTATTTTGTTTATCAGAATTTGAGGCTGATTTAAATTACAGTAAATACGGCATGTTTTTATGGACTGGGTAGCGGTCGTCGATACAGCATTGGGTACAATATATTATTACAGGATCCAGCCAGTTTATTTTCTTCTGAGATCATTCTTGGCACGTGGAAGCAGTCTCACAACTGTAAAACCGAAGCAGTTCCAGTTTATGGCAGCAGGTGGTAGCATTAGTAAAAATCACAATGGAACCTTGCTGGCAGACGCACGAGAAACCGTCTCCCGGTCGCAATAGAGCGGCTCTTACTAAGAAACGGTTCTCTTGATGCTCAAATACATCTCGGTCCGCTGCCTGTTCCTTCATTTGTTTTTTGTTTAATGTCTCTGCCTCCTTATTGTTTTTTTATATACTGGTGTTATATTTGTTCTAAATGCTAAGTTTTGTTCTTCTGTAAATGGTGGAAACACACTGTTTATTACCTTTTTTTAGCCAGTATGCCCAGTTTTTTTTTCAGTTTTGGTAACATTACATGGATGACGCACCTCGTGAGATTTAACTCCGTGAAGAGAGGATAAGGAATATGTAATTAAAAAAAGACCTGCCTTTATTGTTACTGAAATTGACATGTAACTTTTAAATATGAAGCATAGCATATCATTCCGCCCTTATTGGGTTTAAGATTAATACATTCATTCAGTTTGCTTAACCGCCTGTCCTGCTTGGAGTCGCCTATAGAGATATGATGATATTGTCAAACAAAAACTGATTTTTAAATTTACACAGAATTTTTGTTTACACAACTGTCAGAGAAAGGTTTGTCAATTTTGTGGCCCCAATCAAAGTTAAGTTTAGGGGCTCCTCCTTTACCCGCCATGACACAAGTATTTGCCACAATCTCATGTCATTAAATGGGTGGGCTACAGTACAGACAGCACTGTTTATCCAAGGTGCTCCAATGTAAGTTAAAATAGGAGAGTGAAAGACATCTTCTTAACTTATAGTACAGAGGTCTTCAAACTTCTCGAGCTGAGCCCACACAATAGAGAGATTCACTTTACAAGATCAACAAAAGATCTAAAGTAACGTAGGGGATGGAGACTAGCTGTTGATGGGGACAATAGAGCACATGTAATTTAAACGAGCTGCTTATGATATGTAAACTGCCACAGCAAGATGGATTGCGTAAAAACTCCATTGCAAACAAAAAATTGGTCGTGGGCTTATAGTATTGGATGATTATCTGACTTGATGCCAGATAATTTTAGCGAGTCAGCGTTTGATTTTCGTTTGTTAACACTACTATTTAAGTACCCGTAACTAGTGGCTATTAGGAGCTTAACTGAATGGTGGTCGTTTTGAAAAAGGATTGAACTAATAGTTTAATGTTTAATACATTTTATACCTGCAGTTCATACTTGTGTTGCTATGCAAAGCCTCTTACAACAAAATAAATATTAGTATTGATAAATTCCAGAAAATAAAATTGTGAAAAAAACTTTCAGATACAAATTCAGTCATTGGACTTTTAGACCTAGTAGATAAACTTTGACCGTGGGATTACGTAAATGAGATTTACTCAGACAACCTAATTTAGATAAATTACTTTCCTTTAAGTTTTTTTCCCCAGTAGGCAGGAACCAGATTTGTTTCAAAAGGTTTCTAAGTGGTAGTAATCTTCCCTGTGAACATACAGATCTAAAAAA
>JAOYSI010007618.1:0-13292 GCA_025775065.1 Hiodon alosoides | reverse complement strand
AAAAAGGAATAATTGCTGCAATTTGCTGACATTAACTCTAATCTTAGTAACAGAAATGACAATGTTCTCTGTAGTGAAATTTAGCATGATGTGAATAGGCCGTTGCTCGGGCACAAATAGCCCAGGCCAATTCTGTGTCTTGCCACCCTAAACAGGAAATCTCCTAAGTCTCTTCACTCAATTACTGAAGCCTCAGGCACTGGGCATCATCTGTGGCCTGTGAGAATAACTGCATTATGCCTCCCTGCTGGAAAAAAAAAGGTAATAAACAGAATAATCTTTTCAGCCCATTAGGCCAGAAAATCCTGGCCTCGTCCTGCCAACCAGCGCCTTAATGGGATGCGAGAACCAAATAGCTATATATTAGTCATAGAAAGGGAAAATAACACTTACTAATGGGGTTCATTACAGTATTTCAATGTATTATTTTAGCCTCCCTGTAAATATTCAGCATCACGTATCTGCGATAAATGGCATTACTGGGAGGTGAGACTCCGCAAGAGACCCCTTCTAAGACAGCTCCCCACTATGGAGGTTACTCCCTAAGAGAGTTAAATCACCTTCTTTTAAACGGTCAATGACACATTATCTCGCGCAAACGCCGCCTGAAGTATTGACTAAGATGAGCCTCAACATAACACATGTTTTTAACCACAGTCATATTATCTCTGGCTTCAAATTCATCCCTTCTAGCTCATCACTTTTCATCTGTTTCCACGGCTTTCACTGCAGATCAGCAGGTCCAGGTCAGAGCCACCACCTGAGTTCCCCGCACCGTGCCTCCAGCTGTCAGAGAGGAAAAGAAGTTAATTAATGGACTCCCGATCTCCACCCCAAGTGCTCTGAGTGCTATATATATATATTGTAACGGAGATGGAACCGCCCCTCTTAATATGTGGCCATCTCCGTAGGGGCTGCTGGGAAGTTAGAGGAAGTACAGTAAATAGTTAATTAAGTGTTAATTGTTGTGAATTGATTATGTTCTGTGCCGCTGTGTACTGTTGCCTAATGTCTGCTGTTTCTGTACATTTGAATTGTCTTTGGTTTCCCCACCCTGAGTTGGAGTGTTCGGGCTCTGAATCGCGCCCCAGTGTTTTCACTCTGTTAGGGTAGTTTTTTCCTCTGTCTGATCTGCCTTTCTTTCTTATGTGAAATAAAGAGCACGTTTTCTTTACTGACAGTGTTTGACTCCTTGTTTTGAACCCAGAAGGGTTGGTAACAAACTATAACTATTACAAACAATTTTATTCTGTAATTAGAACATATTTTGTTATCATTAATAATACATTTACTAAAGTTAACAAAGGTTTACAAAAAGGTTTTTGCTATTTAGCTATTTAAAATCAATTTATAATACCAGTGTTACATTTTCTCAAAATTATTATTCTTAAGAGAATAAATTTAGTCACCGAAGAAATAAACTCATGTAATAACTCGTTTTAATAGAGAGCATTTCAATATAAAATTTGAAGACTCTCACCCCACAGCCATTTGTGAGCCCACCCCCCCGGTACCGGTCAAGGCCGCCCACCCCGTGGTACAGCCGCTGTGTCTCTTAAGCCACTGGCAGAATAAACCGGCACCGCAGCCTACCGGAAGTCTTTGTACCCAATCTTTGTATCGTTTGCTACTTTCGCCACTATCTAAATTATAATATGGCATCGAGACAGTAGTTCACCTCCTTGCCAAAAAAAAAAATATTTGTGTAATTTGTTGGAGAAAAACGTGATTTGTGTACAGAGACGTGATTTACCTACACGCAATTGCGTATACCACTAACCAATAACATGAACGCAATTCAGTTTCTATAACTGTATTAAACAATACATTCACACCGTTCGTGGGGCAACGACATCCAGTTAGCCAGTATTTTCTAAAGAAAAATGCAATTTTGTAGGTTTTTATTACTTTTATTTAGTGGAAATGGATCGCAAAAAGCAAAGCAGAGAAAACTATTTTAAAACAAGAAAATAAAATGATGAATTCGTTTGCAAACCAGTTTTTATGCACTCCAACAGCTGGAGGCAAGCTAGTCGAGACAATGGACAAAACTGTATGAATGTGATGTAATTTAAAGTTAAAGGTAAGCTGTGAAATTTCTTTCACTTTCCTAGTGTGTGTGGTAACGCAAAAACGGTCATTACAGTTAGCGGACGAGCTTTGATTGGAGCCACAAAATTGACAAACCCTCGCCTATTTGTGTAATGAGTGGGCCTGGTTACCAAGGTTACGGCGACTCGAATGTGTGCAATGGTTGACGTTGCATGGATGTTAACGGTGATAATAGTCAGATAAAATACACTAACTTTCTTGAAAAAATGTTCTTGAGTTCTGCGGTTTAAAAATGTGTTTTCTGCTTAATTCTGTGGCAGTGATTATGATCAGAAAAATTGTGTTTTTTTGTAATAAACTGCAAACTTTTCAAAAATTTCAAATCAGCAAGCAACCCTTACACGGTATCATTGTCAATCTGGGTTATTTGTCAATGGAAATATATAGATAAATAATCTAAAATGAAAATAAAACACTGGGACTGGTATGTGGACTAGGTAGATTGAAATTTCTACTAGCCAAACTGAAATTTTACTAGTCCAGATTCCTTATTATTATCTATGCAAAGAGCAAAATTTTGAAATTAATTAAATCAGTAACTACTTAGTGCAAGGTGTTTATTTATCGTACCACAACATTTCAACTATGCAAAATGTCGGCTACTTGCTGTTACAGTTTTCCCTCACCCTTCCTTATCTGTCACTTCTTCCAGCTCCTGTCATCTCCATTATTCAATTAACATTCCACAACACCATGTGTTCCTTCTGTCCTCTTCCCCATTCCTTTAGCGTCTCCACCACTGGTGTCCTGCCTCTCTCCCCAAAGCATATAAACCCTTCAATGACTTCCTGAGCATTCCTGAGCGCTACTCCCCGATTATCCCGGTTGACTGGTGGTTCCCGATCGTCGATCTGTTGCCTGCCTCATCAGCCGCATCTCACCGATTTCCTCAGACGCTCCTGTTTGCCGGCTTCGGCCCCTGCCTGTTTCTGCAGGTTTTTGAGGTTTTGTGCACCTCTGCACTTCCTCTCCCCAGTCAGTCCACCTACGACACTAGCAGGCCTGCTTTTAATATTGCTTTTTTTATCTTCTTGCAGACCAGCAACTCCTCATTTTTGTTCATGGTCTCGTGCTATGTTTTATTAACTTAATACTTGTTCAGAAATGATACTTAAACAGTTCTCTATGACCCAAATGATTTAGTCTTAAAGTAAAATTAGTGTTTAAATCTTGAGGGACTAACGGTAAACATTGCTATACCTATTCCCTGTCCCTCCTAGCTTTGCTAAATCCAGAAAGCTGGTGTCATTTTACGATGTAGCAAGTTGTCTGAAAAAAAGGGTGGCCAGGCCACTGGAATCTCTACCTTCTCACTGTCTGGACATTTCATGAGATGTGAAAGAGACTTCTTTAGTGTTACGATGTGTTATTGTTTGATGTGATGTTCTTCTAACAGGAGGGTTACGGTTTTGTTTTCATTGTTCACTACACACACCCACTCACCCACAAACCTCTGCCACATTCACTTTGATGTTGGGTTCTTTCCTGATGCAGCTAGTCTTTACAATAAGTCCTCCCTGCTATATTCAGACAACATTGCTTTTTAATCAAGTCTAATTCCAGTTTCTCAATTACTCAAAGTACTCACCATCCACCATCACTTCCAGTGGACAGTGTAGAACAACTTAAATTACATGCATCCGTCATCACTACAGGTCCCATCATGCATTGATAACCGCTCTACAAAACCCTTGTAGCGAGAGACAGACAGTGGGGTGGGTCACAGGGGAGGGTCACAATGGTGGGAGGAGTGGGGGGTGCCAAAGAGGCATTGCGACATGGCTCTTGAGTTTCTGCACTCCATGGTAAACAGAAATCTTGGCTGCACTCTCAGTCCACAAATACGAAAAAGACAGACGATCGTTTGGCAAAACCCTGAATAAAAAAACCCCCTCAATAGTCCTTTCATTTACATGGGCCTTTTTTCGTTATGCAGTTGCATAACATGTTGAATGCAGGGAGTTTCGTCAGCGAATGACACGTGGCATAGTGGATGGCCACGTTGAACGTGTCCTTTGACCTTTGCCCCATCCTGCGAGTCTCCTGAAGATGGATGACTATATAGATAGGAAGGATGGATGAGACCTGAGACAAAAGCTCATAGAACAAACCTATCCCTATTTCCAGAAGAAAAAAGTTACAGAATCCTCAGAAGCCCTCCCTCGTCTTCTAAGCTCACTGTCAAGCAGGATGAACCCAGAAAGATCCGGAACCAGGGTCATACTCCGAGAGAGCTGCTTGATATGCAGATCCCCTTCCTACATGATGGCATTCGCACACTCCCTCTCTACTGTCTCGGTTCAGCTTAGATCTGTTCAACTCACAAATAAACAAAAGGGAAATGATTAGAGATAAAATGGTTGCATGTGAAATTAACCCAATTAAATGGTAAAGATGATTGGGAAAGAAGTTGATAGTGATGTGCTGGCCCCACCCAGTGATTTTTCATCTTTATTTCTCCCCGTGAAGCAATGGTCGTTTAGTCGTGTCTGAACAGTCTGGGAACTGTGGGCCGAAATGTTTTTCTTTTTGGGGGATGGGACCACATTTTAGGATAAATACTCAGTTTTTCACCCTCTCTGATTTTGGCACTGGAAATGCTGTGGAGGCAGCCAGTTCTCTCTGTGTTGTCTGGACTTTATCGTCACTGTCAGTTCCTTTTGGGCTGCTAGGTTTCTTTCGGATGACCTCGGAATATAGACCCTGATGAGTCCAAATGCTGCAGTATTTTTCATAACCCTTACTTAATGAATCTGTGTGTGCCTTTTTTTAATAATTAAAGTACTTCTCCATAATTACAACTCATCTGTATTCTCTCCGTCTGAACCTTTTCCAGGTGCGTGATGGGATACTTGCTCCAACTGTATCCAACTTATTTTGTTTGCACTGTACTGAGGTAAGTAATGAGAAAGACTCAACATTGCAGCAGAGGAAAAATGTTTTAAGCTAAACACTTTAACGGGCTTGCTGAAGAAATGGTTTCCATGAACATCCTAGACCCGAAAGCCCCACAAAGTGCCCAATGCCCAAATAAAACAAACAAAGATTCAGCAACTGATGATTACACTTAATCTTGATGTTTACCAAACAAATTTAGACCGAAAACTTCCTTTTGGTTTTAAACCAGCAGCATGCTCTTAGCACTATACCACCTGCTGACATCTGATATTACAGAATTGATCATTCTTGATCACTGCTGTACAAAGTAACGAAACTATAGCTGAGCAAAGCGGGAAACAAAAACTTAAATAAATTCACACACGCGTCTTTATAATGTGAGGCATTCACAAACTCAACACTGCTTATGTAACGAGGTCAATGGTTACGCTGCGGAGTGCAAAAAAAATAGTTGTTGTTGTCCCAACAGCCCATTGCCAACTCTTCTGAAAACCAACGAGAGCGGGGCGAAAGGCCTTCAGTTGAAAAACATCTAGTAAAGTGGGAGAACACAGAGGCATGATCCCCTGGTGAAACGCATTGTTCTCTCGTCACATTCAGTTTATGTGAAGTGTTTCCTTTTTTATCTGATCATGCTGTGCTGGAAAGGTGGGGGGGGGGGGGGTTGTTTGTTTTTGTTTTCTTTTATTTTTATTTGCCTCATTTTACGGGTTACCTGATATAGGAAATACAATTATCCAGTGGAGCGGTGCATCCCACTAGTACGCCATGAGAGTAATTCAATGATCCTCCGTAATTCAAACACTTCTGTTTGTTTTTCAAACATGCTCAAGGCCTTTAAACACTTGAACGAGCGGCAATAAGAAAGAATGGTGAATGACAACCAGTGGGTTTTCAGCAGGCCAGCAGAATCATTCTCTTTATTCCCAGGCCACAGTTCTGGTTGTTTTGTGTTTATCGTTGCGTTCTGGCACTGGAAATAACACACGGCTGCAGAGAAACTTGTTTTGTGTCAGCTGAACCATCGCACAACCCTGGTCATCACCACTATGGTGTGTTTATAATGCATCGTTTGGTATCATTTCTTCCTTTCTTGTGATTGAAAGGGTTCTTATTCCAGATAGAATTGAAAGAGCGTAATGGTAGCTGTGTTCTTTCAACTGCCCCCCCCCCCCCCCCGTTTGTGCCCCTTAAACAAATCCGTGCAGCTGGTTACCATTTTACACTCACTTGATTAGGGGGCCTGGTGGAAACCGAAAGTAAAATAGGGAGTCGTACAGGACAGAAAGCCATGTCTGAGAAACAGCGATCCATAGCAGGGGGGTAGGGCAGGCATGACCCCCAACTGACCCCTGCCCCTCTCTGCCCCTCTCTGCCCCTCTCTGCCCCTCTCTGCCCCTCTCAAAACCCACACATGATCTGACATATATCACATAACGGCAGCCGAGGCAATGAGATATGTGTCAGGCTATTACTGATTGGTTTGGAGGGTTTGAAACATGAAGGATTTTCAAGACCCGAAGGGTCACACCAGAGTAAGGTGTCAGAACTCAGGTTTACCTACCTATTATGACAAGCACTTTAGGTAAGCATAATTTTCAGACCCATGCAGTGATGCATTTCTTTCTTGTGCCACGATGTAGTCTTTTGTCGGCCGTTGAGGTTGCCCTGTGTGTTGTCATATAGAGACACAAACAACCGAGTAATATATTGTGTAAATCTTCTCTGGGCCCGATTCTTTCTTTCAAAAAAACAAAAAACTTTGCAGACTTGAAAGAATGACATGAAAATACCACATGGTTTTTTGTCTAACCTGAAAGCTGGTGTTGGGGCTGTCTGTTTTAGATCCTTTAATAGGAATGTATTTTCCATTGAATTGCTGGCTTGATGAAAATTTTGAGTCCAGTGCAACAGCAGCCTTTTAATAAACAAAAATATATATTTTCCCAGACTGTCTTTCTTATTTCTGTCAGAAGTAAATTAAACTAAAATATGGTGCTTTGTAGGTTGTGACCTACAAAAAAAGCAATGGAGACTTTAATCTGCCAAAACCCACAAAATACACACACACACACACACATAGCATTTTGAACAACAGATATATTGTACAAGAAAAGAAAGATTATGAAATTAAAATTATTAACAGAACATTTTGAGAAAGTGCTCTTCTTCAGCCTGGATGAGAAACGGCTACAAACTTTCAATTTTTTACTGTACACTGCTTACTTGTTTTTTTTTTTTTTACTTACTATACTCACTATATTTTGGCTAGAACAATAAATGCTTAACTGCAGATCAAAAGAGGACGAATCTCTCAGAGCCCAGAGCTGTGTAACTGAGGAGATAGGTATAAATAACACTGCTGCTTGGCTCGATGAGGCAGAACCCATTTTTCTGTCTTGCCGAGGATGGATTTATCGCAATGGTGCATGCTGGGAGGTTGTAAGGTGGTGGCAGGGGGCCAGCAAGGTCGTCGACCCACTGAGCCTAACTCTAGCCTTCGTTACCAGTGCAGAGGCATGCAAAGAGTGAGAGTGTAAGCAGCTTCGGACTCCTCTCCAGCTCCCCCTGAACATCCACAATAGCATTGTTAAACGGTTACACTTTTGTTTGGCATTGCCGAGAGGTTCTTTGAAAACTTGACCATAGGACGTAAAGGCATTTGATTCAAATTATGGAAAAGTTAATATATTATATATATTATTATTTCCTTTAATATTTCCCCCACATTTATCTCTTAAGTGTGATAAAATAAGACAGTTAATGGTTTTCTCCCACAGGGTAACCCCTGCCAACAGTGAAAATTTGTATAGTTTTTCTAAATCTTATTTTGCGTAACAAATGCAAATTGACTTTGGGGCCTAGATAAACAAATCAATAATGTGAGCCAGACACTGCAATGAATGAATGGCCTTTTTTTTTTGGGGTCAGCTTTTGGAACCCACCGTAATGATTTTGTGATTAAGTATGTACAACCCAATGATCGACTAGGTCTGCATTTAGATTCTGCTTGCACTTGAGAGAACCAAAAGGCCAGTCGCAATAGGTTAATGCGTGGACTTGACCAGAATCTGATTCCTGGGGTTCTGGGTCCGAGGTCATCCACGGTGTTATACAGTGGCCTAACAGAAGCTGTGTAATAAACGGCGTTTATTATTTCACTGTCATCATTCTGATGACAATTCTTCATTCATTTGCTCTTATATTTTTTGCAATATCAAAAAAATACAACAAAAAGTTTGTTCTTGTTAGTAATTAGTTGAAAATTTTCAAAAATTGCAAACTCGTCATAAAAATGCAGTATATTTTTTCTATCATGAACAAAAATATAGTGTGATTTTTTAGAGGGACATTGGTGTTTTAGAGTAGCCCTGTTGTAATGAATAACGACGTTGTTTTCCAAACGCAGCAAAGTGCCGTACAGTGTTGGAGAGAGTTGAAAGTGACACAGCAAGCGGAAGGGAAGCGAGCAGAGAGGCCCCGTACCTAACAGACTGCTGCTGATTACCGCTGATTTTATTTACTTATGTATTTCAGGAATATTTAACCGTTTGTGTTATTTTATTTAATTGGACTCGAAGCAAATTAAGTATTTCACGCTTGCTTCTCCGTCTAGCGGCAGTTTTAAAAACTATGTCCAAGTTACAGTTAGAGAACAAAATTCAGAAGAAAGTTTTATGGAAATTTGAAGTTGAATGGCTGTCGCCAGGGGGCGCTTCCTTATTTTGTAACTGATAATCAGTGAAAGCACAGCGGAACAGCGAAGCTCGCTATTTCTGCATATTTCAGCTGAGAAATCTAGTGGCAAATGAAAATATAAATCCGCTACGAAGTCTGAAGAGAGTAAGCGTTTTGGAAATACTTTTAGCTTTGTGTCCGATACAAAACATATTCATGAAGATAGGTCTGTGTGAAAATTGGGATTCTTTTACGAATTGCATCGACTCCTGAAGCCTGCAAGGGTAGTAGGAATGCCCGTACTACACGTCTAGCGTGCTGTCTGTGCCCATCAACAGCCAACTCGCCACACATTTTGCAGCTGACAACTTTATGGCAAGGTAAAACAGTCTGCCGATTTAACCCGCTCGTGCACGTGTTGGCTTTTACATTGTATTATACGAATTGCGTTCTTCATTTGATAATTGTACCCACATCTGGTTTCCAGCATTGCTCCCCCCGACCCCCACCATATTTCGGTAGTAGCTAGTCGTGGAAAAACTCAGTCTTCTTTCTTAATCAGTTTAAACATAACGCATGTACATTTTTTAATCTGCGAGTCCATTTTCAATAAAACGGCGATTGTCATTTATTGTAATGAATTATGGTAAATAAATACATTTGAATTGCTTTGCTTTAATGCGTTTAGCTTGCTAGCATTATCAGTCTTAATGTTAAGTGAATCGGGCGTAAGTTTTAACCCAGTTTTAGCTAGCAGGTTGCCCCTTGATAAACAGATGTTTTACGCGTGCCTTGCGTTTTTAGTTGACGGTCGCCGAGCAATCAGAAACCTTATTCCGTTTTTAAATATTACTTAGTTTTGTGGCGCTGTAGGTCGCTGGACAACCTTGCTTGCTACACAATAAAAACATGAAGGTGGATTTAAGTCTAATGTGTCGAATCATATGACAACCATAAAAAAACTTAAATTGCACTTATCTGTCTTACTGTGTGTCTGGACGACTGTGTAGTTATACACTCATACGGCTTTCATTCCGGCCATAACCGTAATACTGTTATGTTGTTTGTCTTTTTAAAGTGGAGAAGAGTTAAATCGGCAACAGCTGGCAAAAGTGTGTACCTCTTTAATTCAGTATGTACCACACTTTAATTCTTGACAAATTTCACGTCAAACAGTAATGTTCCACAATATGCAAGAAGTCCGTTTAATAACATGAGACCCCCCCCCCCTCAAAATCGTACTTACTATATTTTAATAATCCGAAGTAATTGGCACGGTGCATTATAAATGATAGAAATGTTTATATTTATGTAGCAGCATTGTCATACCCAATGTTTTCTGTATTCAATCGTTTGATACTCGTGTGATTTTCAACGACTTCCTATTTACAATATGACGTTATCAATTAATGCACGCAAAATTCCCAAATTGTGGTAAAAATGTTTTATTTAGTTGTAACTTAATTTCCCGTAGTATATTAGTATTTTGTCTTTGGATAGATGTTTAATTTGTAATGCCAATTGGAATGGAGGAACCGAGCCACTGCAAAGTTTAAGCTAGCATCTTCTTCATTCTGAGTTTTTTGTACAGAAGTTTGTGGTTATAAACTCAGTTGAGCGGGTGGTGTTGCGTTAGTTGCACGGACAAGCGGTCTTGCAGGGCCGACTCGCTATTGCTACATGTCTTGGATGAAGCGTTAACGCGAAGAAAGAGAATCAGTTATATTAATAATTAAACATACATTTTCCTTTGTTAACGTTGTATGTTTTAATTCGGTTGCATCCTTAGGAATCATTTCAAAACTTTGGCTAAAATAAAACCTATTTACAGTTTTTTTTTATGTTCTCTCACACACATATACATTTGCATATTTGCTGTTGACCCAGTCCCTGTAATTGAGTGTCTTTGATGAGTCCCATAATTAGATGATAGTGGCTCACCACCATAAGCCCTTAAATTGGGAGTTTTTTCTCAGAAGCATATTGTTTTTTACCTTCCGGAAGATTCTCCAGGGCCAAAGAGCCGACTCCTCCCTTACTCCTGTGTTCAGTTTTGCCAGGGAACACAGGCAGTGGGTTGGAGTTTGTTGTTTCCCCATAGCATTTGGGAAAGTTACAAACCTTAAAAAACACTGTTATTTTTTTTATTTTTTTTTGTATACTGGAGCATAGTGTTCTGCAAGAAACAACCCACAAACCACGTTGTCATAACGTCCCCGAGCGGCTTGTCATACGTACTTGCAGACAAGGCACCTGAAGACGGTTGTTGTGGCAACAGGTTAGTGGCTCTGTGTAGGCTCTAATGTGTAGCGTTCTGTGCATGCTTTATGGTCTAATCATCCAGTGAAGCTGAACGCTTAATTAAGCTGAGAGTCACACGTAATTAAGCTGCCCTGCTCAGCATGGGGTTGTTGCCTCTGCCATCATTGGTACAATGTTCCAAGTTTTTTGGATACATGACTGAATCAGTATTAATGATGAAGCTTTCATTTTTTTAGTCACAAAGCACAAAATATGTGCCATTGTGGAGTGTTGGTGCTGGCTGAGCAGGAAGTGATCTCTCTGGTCCAAATCCCAGCAGGATCAGAGCCGCTGTGAGTCGCTGGGGTGAGCGAGCACTTGCATAATGTGTCATGATAATATCACAACAGGCGACACCCAAGATGAGTGGCGATGTTCTCAAATTGAGTGCTTGAAGCTGACTGGCATGTGGTCAAATACTGCTTCAATTGATGTAAATAGGACATCATTGGTCCTGGCATAAATTAGGTATGAAAAGGCCATTGTAAGGAAGTTGAATTGGAGGCAGAAGCAGAGTGACTGTTTCCAGGTGTGTGGTATTTTTGACTTGTCTGTGTGGTGAGAGATGCCGAACTGTCTGGCAAGAGGATGATCTGGAAAAATAGCCTAACCTTTTAATATCATTATTATGAACTCAGTTTAGCCCTGGAAGGTGGCAACACTGTTGGGTTTGAACAGACACACAATCAGAAACCTATTCCAGACGCCGAGAAGGTGAATTTGTTTATGATTTTGGTGTTCCAAACAGAAGCACATTCCAAATGAGGTGGAAAAGAATATACTTTAATATACTTCTGATAGGAATATACCAGTATTTCACAGCCCAGAGACGCGCTTTTGCCGCTGGGTGGAGAGCAAAACGTCCGGACCGGTTTTCAGGTGAACATGTGGGGCGTATGGGAGTATATGGGGAGGTTAGGGTTTAATGGGAAGAGGTCTCTGCTGCAGGGTTTGGGTTAGTTCCTGAGTGTGGCCATTATGAAAGCTTACAGGTAATGAACCGCATTCATCAGAATAAAAAAGGTTAGAGTGATCGTGAAACTAGAAAATTGAGGGGCTCTGTATGGACTATAATGGAAATGGAAAGTGGAGCAACTGCCTCAGGGCCCCTGAGTACCAGGGGGCCCCTGACGAAACAAGGAAATTGAACATTACATTTAGGAATATACACCATCTTAGGCTAGCTTTCAACAGATATCACTAATGTCAAATTGCTTTCTGTGAACAAGACATTTTAAAATTGTTATAAAGAGAAAAAAACTTTTTGTTTTGTTGCCGCATACAGAACTGAGAACTTTAAAAAAACATTTTGTTATTGGGATTGATTCATTTACTCTCCGTCCTCGGGACATGTGGTACATTTTTTTAGGGTGGGAGGAGGCCATAAGGAGTATGTGCCCAGGAGCCCATAATGATTTAATCCGGCCATACGTGTACCGAGACTGTAACATGGATAATTACCTTCCTTGCTGTCAAGTACACACCTCACACACAAACACGGCTGCTCAGTTTTCCAAGAAGGTGTCAGCTCTTCAGCGTCTGCCCTCCTTGAACAGAAACGTATGTAACCACACATACACACACATACACACACACAGAAAGCAATTCCGTTTTTTTAGTTCTCTGCAGTCCCTCCTTCGCACACGCACACGCACACGCACACGCCCAGTAGTTCATTTTTCAGATGTGTTCGGGGGATGGGTCGCCGCTGTCCCACCTCCTTCAGGGTCACTCTGGCTTAGCCCAACTTTCCACTGTTGCTGTGAAACACAAGTAGGCTACTCGATGAGGACTGGAACCCATTCACCACATGCCATGCCTTTCAGACCCTCGTTTATGGAACATGGAACTCATCCGCAGAACCCCCGTTTTTCTACCCCCGTTCTTTCCCCGCTGGGAAACTGCTCGTGGGTGGGATAAAGTGTATACTGAAGCTGGCAAAACTTTCTCAAAACTTTTGTGAAATCTTGTGCAGACCTTGAACCCAGTTTTTGGAGCCCGTTTTTGATATTTACTTAGCTAACGCTCTTATTTAGAGTGGCTTGCAAAGTTGACACTTTACACTTGACCCTTATACACGGTGGGATCACCCGCAGCCCTTAAAGTTTAAGGGTACAACTGACGTGGCGTTACTCCTGGTGAACCTACAGCCTACCTAGCACATGTCCTGTCCCCTAATCGCTGCGCCACTTCCTGCCTGCCGATCACTCTCAGGCGAATTCAGTCCCACACATGCACACACATGCACACACATGCACACACATGCACACACATGCACACACATGCACACACATGCACACACA